>CM039485.1:23839133-24102104 GCA_022433065.1 Begonia loranthoides
CATGCATGTCACGTTAAGGAATAACGTGAATAAAACATAATTCTGAAGATAGAATGAACTACGGTCGATCGTTGCAGGCATTCAGCATGGGGAGATCATCCACCGTGATCATCCGTCATTCAAAAACAATGAAAAAGCAGTGGTCAATCGAGTGAAGTGTGGTCAATCGGCTACTGGAGAATGCAAACGACCACCAACATTTACGATGGTAATCTGAAGAGTTTTACCTGACGTGAAGACGAAAGGAACGCCATCTGGAATGTCTTACATTAAAAAGAGTTAATGGACTTTGATGGACTTCATCTCTTGGCCTTCCATCTTCCTCTAGACATTAATGTTAGGACGTTGGATAATGGCCTATAAATAGTGGGTTAAGGGAGAAAAATTCAGGGAGGAAGAAAATGTTAGTGTTACACTGCCAAAATGTCGTGAGAACTTTGTGAGTGCTAAGAGTGTGCTGCTGAGTCTGTGAGAGTGTGAAGTTGAGAGAGAGTGTGTGTGATGATTCTCTGATGTTGTGTTTCAAAATGAAGGTTCGAGGGTTTAAAAAGAAGTAGAAACCGTGAATAAGAGTTCTGAAGGATTGATGGTTCTAGAGTTCTGAAAGAGCAGAGAGAGTGTGAAACCGTGAGAAATGGGGGGTTGTGTGAGTGCATGGCTATGAAGAAATGGCTATAATGGAATTGTTGTGAGGGAAAGCGGAGGATAGTAAGGAGGTCTGAAGAAAGATGAAGTTGTGACCATGAATGAGTTGAGAGGTGTCTGAGAAGGTTATATGATTTTGGATGAAAGAGTTCGAAAGTCAGAAATGAAAGGGAATTCAATAAGCAACTATGAAGGGAGTATAGAGGTTTCGTGAAGTACAATTTATGTGCTAACTTAGTAAAGCTAAGGACTCTAGGTAAGAAAAAATGCTTGTATTTTGTTCGAAAGAACCTACATTGCAGGAGTAGGATTTTTATGTAATTTACTATGTTAGCCTTTAGTGATGATTATCTGGTTAGGTTGTTTTCCTATGATTAGTTTACTAACAATTGGGATGAAAGTGATTTTCTATGATGATGGTCAGTGAAAAGGAAGAAAATGAATTTGCCTGATGATAGTCTCTGTAGTGTTTTTATAACAGTCTTTCTTAGTTATTCTCTGTTAGTAGATCAGTGGTGTAGATGTAGGAATTTCCCTGTTATTGGCTGATAAATTATATTAATATTTTGGAACAAATCTAGAGGTGAAATAGGCTAGTTATTTTTATTGATAAGTCATTAATAAATATTTTGTTTATGTGGATATTCCCAACAGGAAGTAAAATAAATGGGAATATAATTAGTTAGGTTAGACTACAAATATTGATGTCCAGATGCATAATATAGATATAGAAAGTTTAGGATAATGACATGATATAGGAAAATTAGATTAATAATAATATAGTTAATTAATATAGGTCCTCAATTCATATTCACGTGGTGATACCATAGGATAGTATCTATATTGTTTAAGACTAAGTTAGAAATAATACGTCAAGGATAGAGAATTAGATGTATGACGTTATAGTGTAATAAGAACATGTTTAGTATTAATGTTATAGCTGAAGCATAGTTATTGTTTGTTAGTTGTTTGTAATATTGTTTGTGATATATGAACTGCTGTGTGTGACATTCATGTAGACATGTTAATAGGATTGTACGTAATGCGTTGCATGGGCTAATAATAAAGATAATAAATGGTGTTTCCTATGTGGGTTCGGAAACTGAAGAAGTTGCTCACACGTAGAAAACAGTTCATTTGAGTAAGTTCAGAAACTGAAGAAGTTGCTCTTATTCAACGGGGGGTGAGTTCGGAGACTGTGAAGGTTGCTCTCACCCAAGAGTAAATGAATGTAATGTAAGTAAGCTCGTTTTTATTGAGTTTGGAAACTGAAGAGGTTGCTCTCACGTAAAAACGAATCTAAGTGCTGAGTTCGGAAACTGAAGAGGTTCCTCTCACATGGCTTATAGATATATCAGGCCAAAGCTTATAGAGTTGACATAGAGGTTACAATTGCATTTCATGTTATATTCCTTACTGGGCAATAGGCTCATTATTCCTCCTGTGGATATAGGTATGTAAGAGATCAAGGATAGCAGCAGTTGATGAGACATTTGTACGTTGCGGGCTTAGCCGCTGGTTAGGCTAAAAAGATTAAAGAAGAAATGAAATGTTTAGTTATAACATTTTTTAGGAAAGTAAATCTTTGTTATAATATTTTGTTTTTATCAAGAAGGTTTTCAAATTGTGTTTAATTCTTTTGGTATTGTAAATGCAAGTCTTCCACTGTTGTAAATATTTTAAAGCTTTATAGTATGACGTGTTTCAAGTGATAAATGGTTTAACAAAGAGGAGTTTATTTATGCACTTCTTGTTTAAGCTAGTTTTCAAATGAAAAGGCTTCCGCTGTGATTTTAAAAGAAAGAGTTTTCAAAAATCATGAGTTTTAAATTAAAAAAATAACTTGAATGTTACAAGAATTGTGACATGTCCTCAGGTTTCGAGCCCTGAAAGTCAGAAATGGAGATGGGAAGGTGATGACGCTTCCTTGGGTTTTGAGTTCCTAAACCTAGCCAAGGTATTTGTCACATGGAGCTGGTAGGTTGTTAATCACGGAAATTTTTCTATCCTAGTACTGTTCCCAATTGATGAGGGTTGCCAACGAACAGAGCTACGAGTCGTCACACCACCCGTCAAATGAAACGGTGCTAGAATAGACTAATCTCCGTGATTGACAACCTACCATCTCTATGTGACAAATACCCTGGCTAGGTTTAGGGATTCGAAACCTAAGGAAGCGTCATCACCTTCCCATCTCCATTTTCGACTTTCAGGGTTCGAAACCTGAGGACATGTCACCATTGCCCTATCCCCATTTTCACTTCCAAAGCTCAAAACCTAAGGACATGTCATTAATGCCCCATCGCCATTTCACACGCAAGCGACTAATCTTCTCGCAGTAGAAAATTGCATGGGGATGCCTCATGATGCTTTAGCGCTAAAGTGCCTAAAGCATCAAGAGGATTCATCCTCATAATGTACATATCAAATCTTCTTGCAGTAGAAGATTTCACGAGATAGCCTCGTGTTGCTTTAGTGCTAGAGTGCCTAAAGCATCAAGAGGATTCATCCTCCCAATGTACATATCAAATCTTCTTGCAGTAGAAGATTTCACGGGATAGCCTCGTGATACTTTAGTGCTAGAATGCCTAAAGCATCAAGACGATTCATCCCCATAATGTACGTAACATAAGATCCATCTTCTCATAGTAGAAGATGTCACTGGATAGCCTCGTGATGCTTTAGCGCTAGAATGCCTAAAGCATCAAGAGGATTCATTCTTTCAACATATATGCACAGATATCACATCATCAGTATGTACAGAATATCAACAATATACCATGTACAAAATATAAACGTGAGAAAACATACGTATACGTAAAAACTGATGTGCTGTCGAATAGGCGATCTAATACATCCTAGTGGGTGTGCACAATATCATAATACATCCTCGCCTTCACAGGGCCAGCTGCCACAACCGCGGATATCTACTCACTCACATTGTCCACCAATCACTATTTGACACATTCACATATTTTATTGCAGACAAACCTCTTTCTAGATGCCATATCATTTGCAGATACCAACACTTCCACTATGGATATGTAATACCCCGTATTTTTATAATGCTAAGCATAAGGTCTAAGTGATAATATTTGAGGATTTTTTGAGATTTATAAGATGATTGTAGGATAGAGATGTGAATTTTAGTTGTTGGTTATTAGAAGTGTGATTTTTCTAAGTGTTAGAAGGAACAACAAGGGAGTGGACTATGGTTGATCGACCACTAGATGTATAATTGCAAGAAAGAAGCTCTGTGTTGTTAGAGCGGTTGATGAAGCATGATGTCGGGCGATCGTCAATGTTGTAGGATCGGTGTGAGCCTATAGAGAGAGAGAGAGGAGAGGGGTGAATTAGGCGATCTTACTTTTTTGTGTGATAATTTATTTTTTAACCCTAAGTGATTTATCACAAGATATCTAATCAAATATAAAACAAATATAAGAGAGAATGGATAGATGATGCAAACAGTGTTGGTCACATGGTTCGGCAACCCCAGCCTACATCCGCTCTCCAAGTTTCTTACTTGGAGATGCTTATCACCCAATCTCCCCGATTGGTGATGATTGACTTTGTGAGTGTCCATCAAACCTTTACAATTGACTCTTTCTTAGGGTATCACCCTTTTCACTTGACCATTATGGGGCGTCACCTTTGATTTGATGTTTACATGTGCAGAAGTAAAAATTCAACTTTAGAACATAACTCTCAAAGATAAAATCTCAAGTTTAGAATTGAGAGAGTTAAGCCTATTCACTCATTTAAGTATTGAGAAATTGTGTAGAGAATTTGGCAGAGATTCGCTACGATTCTCGCATTGTTGGAGTGACTCTCGCAGTGTCTTCATATATAGACATTGCTTGGGCAGTCGACCATTTCTATTTTGGTCGATCGCATCTGACTGTTGGAAAAGAGTCACTGAACTTTGCAGGTCAAATCAGTCAATCTTCCGGTCGACCATTTTCTTCATTAATCCAACTTTTGGCTGACCAACAAACCGCTCGCTCGACCGCTTCTTCGAGCACAAACATGAGAGGCAATCTGTCTTTAAATTTGGTCAACCAAAACTTCGTTGCTCGACAACAAAACTGATGAGCAATATGTCTACTAAACGGTAGATCACCAGGTTGACCGTTTCTAATGGTGAGGGCCAATTTGGTTGACCTTTTTGCATTGTTTGTCGACCTCTTTGTCCATTTTTGCTTCTTTTGAGTTCTCTTGCAACGAAACCTTGGGCAACTACTACAAGGACTTAAACAAACATATTAGTACAATATACATCTATTAAGGGTATTTCCGATGAAGTTTAAACGATAATCATATTCAATTTATAATCACTTCTAATATTCAAAATGTTAAAGACTTTTACTTTAAAACAACTACTCAATTTACTCATTCATCTTCAAAATCCTATTGCTTAATAAACTTAAGCTAACAAATGAGACAAAATATTATAGAGACAGAGCATTTTAGAAGCGGTTGATCAGCTGAAGGGGGAGTGATTGATCGGTTCCAAAGCAGAATTTATACAAAGAGCATCCATTTTGAAAGCGATCGATCATCCATAGGAGGGTGATTGACCGGTAATTTCCAGAATCGTGAAGAAATATGATTTGTGGTCAATCAAGGCAAGAATTGGCAGTCGATTGTGGTCACGACATTTATAACTCTGAAGATTTGCAGTTGATCACGAGAAGAGGGTGAGTGAGCGAGATACCAAGGATTGCCCAGAAACACATAACCGTTGTCTGGAAAATGAAGTGGCGCCTGGGGAAAATGAAATGTCTTGACTTATCACCTATCTCTGTAAATTTATAAACATATTAAAGGGAATTTTCACAGAAGGAAAAATATAGAAATCTTCTGGTGTTCTCTCAAGAGTGTCCTTCTATTTTGTGGTGGTGCTATGCTATTGTACGGGAGAAGTTTCAAGGAGAGAAATCTTGTAACGACCCGGATTTTTGTAATTCCTTAAAAATGCGAGAAATTTAAAATTTTCAAAAGCACGACGCTAAAGCCGGATCGCTATTGACCCTTCTTAAAACTCGTTGTGAAAACCAATCGGGAAAGTGTGGAAGCGTTATAAAAATCATTTATTTTAAAACGTTGCGGAAGCGTAAATAATTCAATGAAAGAACTCAATAAAAGGAATGAAACGATTAAATATAATTTCAATAACAATTGTTTTCTCTTTTTAATTAAGCCTGGCTAGCCACAAGTCTCGCGCGTGCAAATCCTTCATCCTTGCTTTATTAATTGTTCGTCGTCTTTTCCATTTACTTCTAAGTCTGTGTGTTTCTTTCCTCGTACTCGTACTTATACCTACACCACAAGTAACTGTAAGCCTAAAGGCTTAGTAAGGAAATGAGGTAAAACAATCATATATATATACACATACACCACTCTTTAGTTTTCTTAGAATGGATGCCGGTTCAAACCAAATCTTTCTTTATGTTCTATTGTGTTTGTTCATTCTTTCGTTCGTTACTCGTACATCGAGTTGAATTAAAGAAACCCTGGGGATAGGGAGTAGCCTATCAGATATTAACCACTTAGGGTAGCTGGTCCCGTACCAGAATAGGGAGGAGACCTGGCCAGCTACCTGATTAAACCCGCACTGCCCTTCCATTCTTTAATTCCCATTTCATCATCATTTCTTTATCATTTCATCATCGTTTCATCATCGTTCTTTCATTTCATTCATTCGTTTTTCCTCACATTGTGTTTGTGAGTACTCACCCCGTAGGTGATACTCCCTATTTGTCTCTAGGTAGTACTCCCTATTGGTTTCTATTATTATAAACGTAACAATACTATAGGGAAAAAATCACAACAGTTCATAACAATAGAAAGAACAACCATAAGGAATAACAATTAACATGGAATTACGGAAATTGAATGAGAAGAAATAACTAGTAAAGTAAGAGATTCAAACAAGAAATACAACTTGAATTTATAGAACATGGCAGTACAAGAATTGATTATTTTAACATGCTTCTAACATATTTGAAGATTCACGGAATCATTTACAAAACAGTAGCGAATTCAACAGTGAATACAACAATTAAAACGTGCTAACATGCTTCGAATTCAATAGGAATTAAGAGCAACTTTTCCTAGTCCATTTACATACTTCCTACGTTTATCTTTCTAAGCAATTATTCTAATAAGTTATCTAATTAATTTAACTAATCATACTTTGGTTTAGCGAAAAATAACATACTAAGGACATATCATTGAAATCAAGATCGTAAGCAATAAAACAATAACGAAAGCATTCATTCACTTAGCCAATGAAACTCTTAACTCATTCACGTTTACTTCATTCTCTTTTCATCTTTGAGACCCTTAACTCGTTCACGTTTCATTCATTCCCTTTTCATCTTCTTTATCATTATACTCTTTAGTAAAGTAAAACATCGATTATGAAAGTACTTGAAAGCAACTAAAATTGAAATTGCGCATAGAAACAAAAATGGAACAATCATAATTTATTTCCTAGTCATTTTACATGCTTCCTAGTCATTTTACATGCTTCCTACATTCCTACATTCATTGTTCTAGGTGATTATTCTAGTTTGTTATCCGAGGTAGGTTACATGTTTTCATCCAATCTTGATTACATGCTTGGTCTAGTTAATTACGCTAACCAATTTACATGCTCAAGAATTAAACGATTAGACATACTTTTGTATTCAAATTAATTGAACATACTCAAAGAGATTAAACATACTTAGTCAATTAACATGCTCAATTGATTAATGTGTAGAGGAAAAAGGGCAGCAGAGAATAAATGCGTAAGGAAATAAAATGATAACTACATAGCATAGGACTCTTAGCTCATCTATCATTCATTAGCTTATTCCTTATTTACTAGGCATTCTTCACACATTATCTCTAATAATAAAGGAACTATAACAAGGTATATTCATAACGGAGGAATCAACAAGAAAAGAAAACACCAGTAAATCATCCAAAGAACTAACAGTAAACATTTCGGAAAAACGAACATAAAACGCACGCACTCTACTTGTGGTGTAGCACCTCCATTAGCCACGACTACTCAATTTCTTTACCTTGAAGCTTTAATGTAATCATCGCTTAATCGTTTTCTTTCTTCTCTTTTAGTACCTTCAAAATATAATAACATTTAATTATTAATCAAATCAATTAATCAATTTATTAATCTCGTCGTCTTTTTCTATCTTAAATCCTTATACGTCACTTACTAGAGTTTCCTAAACGAAACCGTTCGGTTAATTATAACTTGGCTTAATTAATTAATATCAATCGATAACATTTAGAAACTAAGCTTAACATATAGCGAAAACCAACAAGATTCCATCCATAAATTATTGGCCCATAAATCAAAGCCCAATAACAATATTTGAATCGAGTCATAAACTATTTTACCTAATTCCCATGATATCTTTATTCCAATTACTGAACCAAAACCAAAACCAACGTGCATGAATTAATCCAACATTAATTTAATACTTCCTATTTACACCATTCATCCAAAAGGGTAAGTTCTCACTTCATTAAGGATAATTCCAAAACAACAACGGTCATCAAAATGTGTAGCACATAAATTCAATGTGTAGAATCCTTTAATTTTAAATCTTGGCGTACGACTCTAATCCAAATACATGCATTACAGCTTTCATGAACTATCAACCACAACCATAGAGAGCAACATAATCTAACATTAGCAGGGCATCCATCACATATTCAACATCCAATTTCTTTCCAACTTAAAATCTTCATGTATTTGCATACCAATCCATAACCTTATGCATGGTTCAACACAAGGGACATAATCCTTCCCTTTAGCTTACACAATTCTTCACATAATAAAGAAACCAACATGGATAACATTACTTTTCAATAACTTGACAGATGATACTTTTCCATATTAACACCCATCTAACAGTTCTAATAACCCCAAACAAAGTATGATACACATGTACAGAACACCAACAACAGAAGCATACCCACATTATGACAAGGATCCGATATTCAATGCTTCATATAGAATAATAAAGACAATAGTTCAACCCAAAATGGATGCTCAATAATTATCACAGAAATTAATCCAAACCAACAGATTAACTCAAAGCAACAGAATCATTTCTAGCAACCAATTATTAATTCAAACAGAAGCATTCTACATGTAGTATAAAGAACAACCTTTCTGTCTGCACAACTCCACTTTCCCGACCATATTTCAATACCACAAAACCATGAAATCCCAACAGGTAATCATTCGGTCCACAATACAGAACCACAATCAAAGTTAAACTATATTCAGCCAACAAAACTCAAGACGACACTCAAAACAAAAATCTAATTGGCTAAACTTCAGAGAAGAATTCTCAGCAGAACCAAGTGCAGCCAAGTCCTTTAGAATCCTCCAGAGTACTCGGCCTTCAGCTCTTCACAGAGAAGAGTTCTCCATTCCTTCTCTCTCTGCCCATTTTATCCACTAGTGTCAATGATTTCTCTCCCGACAGCCTCTTCATTTTCTCTTGCGAGTCGACAGCTTTCTTCATGAGGGTTGTCTCCTCTTCAATTCCTCACCTACTGGCAGTTGTGCCATTAATCGTGTATAGTGTCGGCATAATGATTGGATTGGTTCAGTGCATAATCAACAGGACCGGACCGCATGTCCCAGCCGTTCACATCGCGAACCGAACTCCCCTGCCGAACACAAAGATGCCGAACGGAAAATCGACACCGCAACGCTCCCTGCCAATGATAGATCAACGGAAATGCAAAGGAGGAGAAGAGGTCGGCTGGCTTACCCCGAAACGCTGACGGAAAACATCGGCCGATGCCGAAACTCGTCGCCGGGGGACCCCGATCCCGTGCCCTAGCTCGCGAACGTTCCACCGAACGAACTCGCGCCGCCAACAGCCATGCTCTCGACGCATCGCCATTGCCACTCGCCATTCGTCGTTCGTCCTCGTGAGCTCCGATCGCGCGTTCACCAGATCGCTCGAGCTCTCTCTCTCCCTCTCCTGTCTCTTGGGTCTCTGTCTTCCATAAAACACATTCTTCTTCTAATCCTTTTGTTTTGTTTTTATTTAAACCAACCAAAGCCACTGAACCGAACCGGTCCTCCATTCTTCTTTTGATTACATTTTTATTTAATCCTTCAATTCTAATTTAATCCCAATTACACCATATTCATTAAATCCTCTTCCAAATAATCCAAATTTTTCTTTTCTCCATTTTAATCATCTTTAATCCAATTCTTCACTTAATATCAAATTAATCTCATTTTAGTTTAAATCATCTTTTTACCTAATTAAATTTCTCTTTAATAATTTAATTAAATCCTTCATTTAATTAAATTATTCTCAACCTAATTTAAATTTCTGATTTATTTCAAATATCGCTCGATAATAATGATTATCGATTACATCTTTGGTAATACCCCGATAATTATCCAATTAAATCCAAAATCCCTAATTTTTGTCTAATTATTCTTATTAAATTCTAAAATCAAAGTTTAGGGTATTACAAATCTGGAGGAAGAAGCAGAAAGGAGGGAAAGACTTTTCTTCAAGGAAATTCAAGGTAAGAAGTGTGCATGTGTTTTCCTATTTTGGGCTACATCACAAGAGGTAGGGCTTGATTGTTCTTTGATGATTGTGCTAGATAAATAGATGTTGTTGTTAAACTATAAATCTGTTTAATGATAGAGAAGAAGTTGTTACATTGAAGATGATCTGTTGTTGATATATGTTAAGTTTTGGAATGTCATGCTCTATTGTTGATGTTCATTAAGAAACTGATATTAGAAATAGGGATTTAATGCTGGGAGATGTTTGTATTTACTACTACTAATGATTGTTGTTGATAGAAGTTGTTTGATACTGTTGTCTGCTGTGATTTAGAAGCATCTTGTTGAGGTTATATTGATCTGTTGTATAGTTGAGGATGAATTCTATAGAAATTCTGTTGGTGTTTTAATGTCTTATGTTGCTATTAAGAAGGGGATTGGCAAGAAGCTATTGTTAAAAATTGTAATATTCGGGAAATCCGTTTATATGTAAAACTGCAATTATGTGTAGTACGGTATTTTGACGTAGTAAATCGGAAATTTTCCCGATATATATCATTGAGGATATAATGTTGTTGATATATGAAAATTAATAATGGTGTTAGTTTATTTAAGAGTGTAATTTGCCCACATGATAGAAAGATAAGTGAAGAATTATGGGATTAAATGGAAGGTGGAAGATTACACCTCTTAAGTGGAGAATTAAAATATTAAGAGTGATATTAGATGGAAGGTGGAAGAATACATCTCTTAAGCGGAGAATTAAAATATTAAGAGTGGGTTTAGATGGAAGGTGAAAGAATACACCTCTTATGGAGAATTAAAATATTAAAAGTGGGATTAGATGAAAGGTGGAAGAATACACCTCTTAAGTGGAGAATTATAGGATTAAATGGAAGGTGAAAAAATATACCTCTTAAGTGGAGAATTATGAGATTAAATGAAAGGTGGAAGAATACACCTCTTAAGTGGAGAATTAAAATATTAAGAGTGAGATTAGATGGAAGATGGAAGAATACACCTCTTAAGTAGAGAATTATGAGATTAAATGGAAGGTAGAAGAATACACCCCTTAAGTGAAGAATTAAAATATTAAAAGTGAGATTAGATGGAAAATGGAAGAATACACCTTTTAAAGTGGAGAATAAGAATATTTGAAAGTGGAGAATAAGAATAATTGAGTGGGAGGAAGTGGAAATGACTTTTGGTGCTCTATAAATAAGGGTGCAAAAACTCTTCCTCAAGGCGGAGAATTCTTACTAGAGTGGAGAGAAAGTTTAAGGAGAAGGAGTTTCAAGGGAAGGGAAGTTTGCAAGAGAAAAGAGGTAAGAAATGTGTATGTCCTTTCCCTCTTTGAGGGCTACATCATAAGAAAATAGAGTGTGATTTTGGGAGATGCTTGTGTTTAATAATTGATGTTCATGAATAATAGATTTTAAGAAAGGAATTATGTACATGTTGTAAAGACTTATTGTTCTTGATTGATGATTGGTAGAAGTCAAATATTTATACGCTATTCTGGAGGTATTGTTTTGATAAATTGTTGATACTAAGAAAGAACCTATTGCTTGAATACTTTAGTTGGATAAATGCTAGGTTCTTGATCAATTTAAGTTTTGGACTTTTAATGTTATTAAGAGCATGTTAATGATAATTATGCATAGGAGTTCATTGTTGCTGGAAAGAAGGTAAAGTTCATGAGGTACTCTTTGATGTTGCTTTGTTGTTAGTGTTTGAATGATAAATTCTAAATCATGTTTAGCTTTGGAGACTTGATGTTGTATTGATGATATGTTAGAGGACATGTTAAGTTGTATGCATTCATATGTGATCATGCATCATAGTTTTCCCAAAACGTTACAAAAATGGTTTTTCATTCATAAAGTTTTAAAGTATAGGAAGATAAAGGAAGTTGAAACCAAATGAATGAGGCTTTGGATACTTAACTCATTAATAGTGGCTTGGAAAACTTTGGTCCCCATGGTTAGAGGCTATGGGCAGGTTTTCCCCCAATGATTGAGCGTGAGTTAAGTTCCAATGATAAAATGATAATGACAATTTAAACCCAATGAATGAGGCTTTGGATACTTAACTCATGACTACAGACTTGGCAAACTTTGGTCCCCATGTTTAGAGGCTTTGGGCGGGTTTTCCCCCAATGATTGATGCTTGAGTTCAGTTCCAATGATAAAAATGATAATGACAAAAGAAAGAAAAGAAAAAGAAAACAAATAGAAAAACATTTTATGAAAAGAGCATGACATGTTGCATTTCATTTCTTACTAAACATTAGGCTTATAGTTTAAGTCTTGTGATGTAGGTATGCATGAAAACGAGAAAAGGAGCAGTGGATGGAGGATTTGCACTTTGTGAACCTTGTGGCTAGCTAGGCTAATGGTTAAAGGAAATTGATTTTAAATTTGTAAAATGTTTATGGTTTTAAGTTAAGACATATTTTCCTAAGTTGTAAACGTTTCAACAAAAGAATTTTATTTACCGTATTTTTAATAATAAAAGTCTTCCGCTATGTTTTATAAAAGTTAAATGACTATCAAATTATATGGTTCAAAAATGATGAAAGAAAATGAAAAGAATAATTGAGTCATTACAAAAATAGGGTTGATAAAAATTGTTAAGGATGTTATGTTAGTGGGAATGGATCTTTGTGGTTATACTTACTAAGAATTGTTAAGATTATAGTTGCTAAGAATTCAACAAGATTATGTTTTATGGAAATTGCTCTCTATTGTTATGTTGAGAATGTCATGCTGCTATTTTGATAAATGTTAAAGTGAGTTAATCATGTTGTAGTGTGTACTTAATAGATATTTGGTTTTGATCATGTTTTTACTTGGAGATGTACTATTTTGTTATTGTTTGATGTGGCTTGTTTGATTGTTTAGATTCGTTAAATCTAAGTCATGATTCCGTTGTTGTTCGAGGATGTAATGTGAAGTTGTGTGCATTCATGCATCATTGTTTTCAAGAAAATATAAATGGATTTCTCATGCATAAGTGTTTTTATGACTTTAAATGCTATATGTTAAAGAATATGGAAAGATAAGCTTCAATTTGTTAGATTGTTCTCGATTGATGTCGAGATAGACCAACTAACGGTTGGTGAGGCCATTTAAGCGTTGATGCGCATGACTGCTAGTGCGTTTTCGATTGATGTCGGAACCGATTGTTATGCATTGATGTGTACAACCGCTAGCAAATATTTTTATTGATGATGGAGCTGCTTACCGGAGGAGATGGGTCGTTGTGCATTGAAGCGCACAACAGCTAACAGGCATTTTGATTGATGAGCCTTATCAAGAGACGTTATGCATTGATGTGTATAGCGGTTAATGAGTCTTTGATTGATATCGGGACAAAGCCCATTGATGTGCACAGAAAAGAAAGAAAAAAACTAAAATGAGAAAAAAGTTTTATAAAAAGATGCATTACATGTTTAATATTTCATTTCACTTCTTACTGAGCGTTAGACTCATAGTTTAAGTCTTTTGATGTAGGTATGCACAGTATCAAGGATAGGAGTTCTTAATGGAGGATTTGAGCGTTGCGGACCTTATGGTTGGTTATGCTAAAGGGTTAAAGGAAAAATAGTTTATAAATGATTTTATAAAGATATTGATTTGTAAAAAGAAAAGAATTTTATTATTGTACTTACAAATGTTTGGTTTTATTAATAAAAGACTTTCGATGTATAATATTTGACTTAAGAAAAATGAAAGGATTTGATTTAAAAAGCAAAGTTTTAAATTTATGTAATTTCCAAAGAAAATACGTTTTGAATTGCAACTTTTAAAAAAAAAAGAAACCAGGCTGTTACAAATGGTATCAGAGCACCCGGATTTTAAAATCAGTTCTGTATACTGCCTACCAGCTCAAGTCTCAGCGTGAAAATAATTCATTGACTATAAGTATATTGAATGTTGTTTTGATTTATATGTTGTTTTATTATTGAGTTGAGAATTGGTTTTGAAGATAAGGAAATGCATAAGTTAGATATGAAGATAGATTTTGTTTTGATTTGGTAATGTGCATAGATTATAGGTTGTTTTGATTATAGATTAGTATTAAAAATGGTGGAAAATTTAAGGATAAGTTAGATAGATAGATATATCATGTTGGAAGTTATTTGTTATCTTTTTATATGGTGTTTTGATAATTAATAGATAGAATGTTGGATTGATGGATTATTTGGATTGGATATGTAGTTTCATGGCTTTGGAATAATTAGATTGTCGGATTAAATGGTATATGCATAGAAACAAAATGGAAAGGGAAACAAGACAGAATGAGGTCCAAGAGACGAAATGATCAGTAGATTGACGGAAGTATTGGAGCGTCAGATTCAGCTTATAGAACGAACTAAGGAATCAAAAGAATAGAGAAACCAACAACTGATGGTTCCCAAGGATTTAGGGTGTGAAAGGTTTCGATGATTAAAGCCACCATATTTTGAAGGGGATATCTCTGATCCAGCGGGTGCAGAGGAATAGATTCGAATGGTAGAGAGTATGTTCGAGCATGCTAAGTTTGAGGAGCTAGAGAAAGTTAATTGTGATGTGTTTATGTTGGCGAAGGATGCTCAATTTTGGTGGGATTCCATGAAAGCGGTGCATGATGTGAAGATGATGGAGTGGGAAAAGTTTAAAGAAATCTTTTACAACAAATATTTTAACCGCACTACAAGGACAATTTAGTTGGTAGAATTTACTAAACTTCGTCAAGAAGGAACAATTATGGAGTATATGCATAAGTTTGAAGCATTGTCACGGTTTTTCTCGCATTTAGTGAGCGATAATGAGCATAAGGTACACCAATTTGTGCAAGAACTCAAGGCATAAATTTATAGAAGTGTTAAAATATCAGGTATTTAAGTTGTGCCTTACTCGGAGGTTGTATCAAAGGCTCTTGACATTGAAGAAGTAGAGAACGAATTCTCGAAGAAAAACAATTCAATTATAAAAATTCAACCACATTCACGTGAAGAAAAGGGCACGTATAGAAGAGTAAAGCAATCATTTAAAGAAGGAAGACAACAAGGAAACGAGAAGATTGCTAACAGGGAATTTATGATTAATCAATGCCCAAAAGTGTGAGAAAAGACATAAGGGAGAATGCATGGCTGGATCTGGTCAATGTTTTAAATGTGGTGAGGTTGGTCATTTTGCCAGAAAATGTCCAAAGGTGTAAGATAAGAAAGGATGCATTGAGTGTATTTTGGAGGATAAATTGTGTGTTGTTTTCTACTGTGATGATAGTTAAGGTTGGATATTCGTGCACTGGAGGGTAATCTGTTAAGGGAGTTTTGTGCTCTGTAGATGTGGTTTGTTCTCCTGTATGATTACATGTTTAATGGATAATGTGTTGTTGTTTATTTAACAACAAGTTTTTGGATGTTATACGGAGCTGTTGTGGTTGATGTGCTATTAGGAATTTGGGCTTGAATTGTTGTTGGGAGAAATAGAACTTGAGGATTATAGGCTAAGTAAATTTTGAGGACAAAATTTATGTAATGAAGGAGGTATGTAATACCCCATATTTTCATAATGTTAAGCATAAAGTCTAAGTGATAATATTTGAGGATTTTTGGAGATTTATGGGATGATTGTTGTAACACCCCGATATTTTAAGTTGGATAATTAACGGGGTATTACCAAGAACGTAACCGATAGATTATTAAATTACGAAAATTTATCAGATAGTAATTAATATCTAATTGATGGGATTAAGAAATTTAAATTGGAATTATAGTAATTGTTAATCGACATAGGATGAGTCGGTTTTGGGTCGACTAATATATTGTACGTATATTTAACATATAAAAATACATATGTAATATTAATTTTAAAAAAAAGAAATATTTAATTAACTATAATCAAATAAGAAACTTAAAATTTAAGAAGAAAATCTGTTTAATGGTGGAGAGATTTGCGTTATGGCCTCAGGGCATTTCGGATCTAAACAAAATATAGAGAGGGAGGGGAATGAAAAGAGAGAAGGAGAGGGAGAAGAGCCGAGAGTTCCTTCGGCTGAGAGAGAGATCGGTAGGGAGAGGAGCGACGCGTGAGGGCAGGAGGCGTCGCGGGTCTCGGCATCCGGCGAATGAGATGGGTCTCCGAGCGACGATGACGGACGGCTGCGACGAAGTGGGTTGCGCTGGTGGATCTCGCGGGTGGTGTCGGGCTTCACGGCGGAAGCTCGGGTCGTCAATTTTGGGATGGGTTGCCAGATTTGGTGTCAACCGTCGACGATCTGTTGATTTTCGATCGTGCTTGGTGACGATGAATGGTGCGACAACGGCGTGATGGCAAGACCGACAAGTTGGATTGTCGATTCGCGATTTTAGGCACGGGTTGGCTGTGATTTCTTCCGTGGCCCTGCAATCTGGTAGTCAGGTGAGGTGTGTGTGTGGCGAGATCTATGGAGTTGGAGGCCGAGAAGGGTAAGATTTCCTTCATGGGACTGCTTGTTTTCATGTTATGCTTGAACATCAATTCTGGAGAATTTATCTACTATCTGAGTTCATGATTAGAGACCTTACTCTGTTGAAGTGATTTTGTTCATGATTTGGGTTCGCCGAGAGCTGTGACTGGTGTTGTTCTATGTTGTTTGGTCAGGATAAATGCTCTGTGAAATTTAGGTAGAGATTCTGTAGAACTGAGTACTCTGTGGTTATTTCCATGGGCATGAATGACATGAATATGTTGGTTAATTGCCTTGTTGGTCTATGTTAAGTGTTAATCTCATTATTGCCTATGAAATTGTGATGTAGTTTATGGGATTTATCTCTGTTGAGGGACTTGGTCAGATTACATTTGAGAATAATGTTTCTGTAAATTACTACTATGTTGGCTTGGATTATTTCAAGTGGATTAAGCCGTTAAGTTGGGATAGATGTTGGTAATACAAACAATTTGAGTGATCAAGGAATACATTTTGGTTAGAATAGAATGATTGTGTTATTAATAAGTAAATGTTCCAATTGTGAAGGTATCGGAAAAGAAGATGGATAACTATCAAGTGCCAACTGCGATAAAGTTTCGAGGTAAGGATTAAGGCTATTTTGGCCATTGAGGCCCTACACCACAAGTATGGGTGTGTGAGTTTAAGTGTTAATGTTCTTAAATGTTTGCTGCTAAATGTTAAGTATGTTGTTAGTCTCTTGAAATGCTTACTATTAATTGCTTAGGTGATAGCTCCTCGTACGATTTATTAGTTCCTCTGTGATGATTTCTGCTAGTAGTTAATAGTGGGTTTAGTTTTCATGAATGACTCTCTATTACATTTCCTTCGATGTTAACTTGTGATTAGTGAAATGTAGACTTTGTTGTTCTGTGATGTTTCCTGCGTTATAGATTGTTAGTGCTATGATTGTAGAGTTTATTGACTGATGAATGAATGTGGTGAAATGTAGAGTAGTTATGATGAAATAGAAAATGATAAGCTCGAAAATGAGTTAGCCTTAATGAATGGATTCCTTTTTGTTAGTCTGCTATGCACCTTTTGTTAGAATGTGTGTGATAAGAATGTAGTTTAATTTAGGATTTTTATGTTAGTTGTTAGTATGATTAATGCTCTGTGTATTGGTGTAATGACTCCCTGCTGTATGAATTGCTTAGTCAATTGGTCAGCATGTTAACTGTTTAGCTTATAATAAACTAGTGTAATTAAATTGTTTAGCAATTGTGAAGCGTATTAATTGGCTAGCTGGTTAATCAATATTTAAGCCTCGTGCATGTCAACCTTAAGTAATAAAAATGTTAATTAAATATGATTAATAAGTGAGCACGATGATTAACTAAGATATTTATTTAGCATGATAAATGTAGTTAACTGTTAAGCATAATTAGTTGACTGTTAAATCAATTAGAAAAGCATGTGGGATAGATATGAAATATTAGATTTAAACTAATTAAACTTGAGCATGCAATTAATTAGGTTGTGCATGTCATGTTAACTAGTTGATAATTAATAATGAACACTTGAGTATGATAATCATTTAATAAGCATAGTAAGCATGATTAAACGAATTACTTGATCGAATGGGCATGTACACTAATTAAGATAACTTGAACATACTAACGAACTAGTGCGAGAAACTAAAGTAATTGCTTGAGTATGTGTAATTAGTTGGTAATGATTGTTTTTAACATGTTTAAATCATTTAGATAATAAGAGTAGGAAGCATGTAAATGGACTAAGAAATCAACTAGAAGAATGAGCATGTTAATTGATAATATTGTATCTTATTAATTCAAGTGTCACTTCCTTGTTAAGTTCATCGTATATTGTTTTAATTGGGTGTTCAAGGGATATTACTTGCCTTGAGTGTGCTTTCAATCTCTATATCCTTTTATATGCACTTTTAAATTCAGTTACTTATACTGAATGCGCATTTCAAATTTATAATCAATGTTTTACTTTACTAAAGAATAGAATGATAAAGAAGAAGAAAAGAGAATGAAGTAACGTGAATAAGTTAAGGGTTTAATGACTAAGTGAACAAATGTTTTACAATTACTTTTATCATTGTCTTCTTAGTATTGCTTACGATCTAGATTTAGATTTTACATCACTTAACATGTTAGTTTCTCTAAACCAAAGTTTGATTTGTTAATTAGGAAAAAAGCATGTAATAAAGTCAAGAGCATGTTAATTTACTTTGATAGCTAACTAGAACAATCACCTAGAATGATAAATGTAGAAAGCATGAAAATGGATTAGGAAATTAACTAGAAGAATTAATACATTGATTTATAGTATTGTGTTTTAATAGTTCAAACATGCCTTGTTTAAATTCATTATGTGTTGGGCGTGCTATTCCACTTGGTTGGTTATTTCCATGTTAAATGTGCTTTAAATTCCAGTTACTTCTATTTTAATGTGCACGTTCATTTACTGTTATTCTTTATATGTGCATTCATTACAGTTTGCTTTCAATTACTTATGTGCGTCCTTTAATTATTAAAGTTATGTTATATGCATCATGCAAGGTTGAGAATGTATGTTCATGCATCATGTAATAGAAACAAAGTAGGGAGTACTCCCACGGGGGTGGTGCTCACATGCATGGTGAGGAAAGTAAAATGATAATGAAAAGACAAAGGAAACGAAAAGAAAAGAAAAAGGGAGTTGGGGGCGGATGGGTAACGGGTCTAGTCTGCAACTAGCAGAAGCCCCTCCCTCATAGGGTACGGGAGTTCTAGTTGTAAGTAAAAGGTTAGATTCGATCACTATTCCATCACAAAGGAAATCCTCCAATCACCAGCTCGAAGTACGAGTAAAGAAAGAAAGCAAAGAAAGAAAGAAAGGAAAGAAAGAAAGAAAGAAAGCAAAGAAAGAAAGAAAGAAAGAAAGGAAACAAAGAAAGAAAGGAAAGAAAGAAATACAGAAATAAAGAAAACGTAAATGAAAGAATTGGTTTGGGTGGCCCCCATTCCAAATGAACTAAAGAGAGGCATTTCATAATTGCATTTCCGTTTTTCCTTACTAAGCCCTTTGGGCTTACAGTTGCTTGTGGTGTAGATGTAGGTACTGTACGTAGAAGAATGCATGGACTAGGAGTAGCAAAAGATAAAGAAAAATCAATAGCAAGCAGGGATGATGGATTTGCATGTCGATGGATTCTCACGGCTGGCCAGGCATAACGGTAAAAGAGATATTTTAAATAAATTGTCTAAGTTGTAATTAACATTGTTTTATTTGAAATGTATTCAAATTGGTTAGTCTTTCCATTCAAATGATTAATGTTTCAGTTAAGTTTCTAAATGATGATTTTAAGTACGCTTCAGCTATGTTTTATAAATGATGATTTTATTCACGCTTCCGCATAAGTTTTAATAAAGGTGATTTTATACTAAGTTTTACGAAAGATTTAGTAGCGATCCGGTTAGACGCACTCTGATTTATTTTCAAAAAGAAAATTTAAAATTTTACGTATTTTTAAGAATTATGAAAATCCATGTCGTTACAATTGTAAGATAGAAATGTCAATTGTAGTTCTGGGTTCTTAGAAGTGTGATTTTTCTAAGTGTTAGAAGGAATAACAAGGGAGTGGGCTATGGTTGATCGACCACTAGATGTATAATGGCAAAAAAGGGGCTCAGTGTTGTTGGGGTGGTTGATCAAGCATGATGCCGGTCGATCGTCAGTGTGACAAAATATTACAGAGTCGGAGCATTTTGGAAGCGGTTAATCAGATAAAGGGTGAGTGATCGACCAGTTCCAAAGCAGAATTTATACAGAGAGCATCCATTTTGGAAGCAGTCGATTGTCCATAAGAGACCAAAATCGTGAAGAAATGTGATATACGGTCGATCAAGGCAGGAATTGGCAGTCGATCGTGGTCATGACAATTATAACTCTGAATATTTGCGATCAATCATGAGAAGAGGGTGATAGACCGGGATACAAGGGATTGCCCAGAAAATGGCTTACCATTGTCTGGAAAAGGAAGTGGCGCCTGGGAAAAACAAAATGTTGTGACTTATTGCCTATCTCTGTAAATTTATAAACATATGAAAGGGAGTTTTGACAAAAGGAAAAACATAAAAATCTTTTGGTGTTCTCTCAAGAGTGTTCTTCTGTTTAGTGGTGTTGCTGTGTTATTGTATGGGAGAAGCTTCAAGGACAGAAATATGGAGGAATAAGCAGAAAGGAGGGGAAGACTTTTCTTCAAGGTAAGAAGTATGCATGTGTTTTCCCATTTTGGGCTACACAACAAAAGGTAGGGTTTGATTGTTCTTTGATGATTGGGCTAGATATATAGATGTTGTTGTTAAACTATAAATTTGTTCAATGATAGAGAAGAAGTTGTTACATTGAGGAGGCTCTGTTGTTGATATATGTTAAGTTCTGAAACACCATGCTTTATTGTTGATGTTCATTAAAAAACTGATATTAGAAATAGGGATTTAATGTTAGGAGATGCTTATGTTTACTGTTGCTGATGATTGTTTTTGATAGAAGTTGTTTGATATTGTTGTCTGCTGTGATTTAGAAGCATCTTGTTGAGATTATATTGATCTGCTATATTGTTGAGGATGAATTCTGTAGAAATTATGTTGGTGTGTTAATGTCTGATGTTGTTCTTAAGAAGGGTACTGCTAAGAAACTATTGTTAAAAATAGGGTTGATAAGAATTGTTAAGGATGTTCTGTTAGTGGGAATGGATCTCTGTGAAAGATTGAAATTAACCTAAGAGGGGGGGTGAATTAGGTTTATAAACTTTTTCGTGCAATTATAAATTCTCTAACCGTGAGCTAATTTATCACAACAATGTAATTAACTAATCATAATAATAATAAGCTATAAGAGATAGGGTTAGAGAGTTTGACACCGAGTTGTTAACACCGTTCGGCCAAGCACTCCTACGTCTGTGCTTCAAGGTTCTCCCTTGAAAATATATTCTTCAACCGCTCCTGGTTACAAGTGATTGAACTTCTCGGGTGTCAGTCGTACCATTACAACTAATTCTTAGGGCGTTACCCTTTTCTCTCGATTACAATTTTCTCTCGAAAAATTCTCAAGCTCAAGTTTACAACAAACCTCACCAACAAATAATCTCTCTCGGTTTATTTGGAGGTTGTGTTTAGTACTCAAATGTGTGCACAAAGATTGAGTCAGAAATTTGGCAGAGCTTTGCTTATAATTGCATTGGTTGCCTCCATCCTCAGAAGCCAAGTATTTATAGAGTTTGCTGAATTTGGATGACCGAATTCCTTTTTGGTCGTCCGTATCCGACCATTGAAAACTAGCTGTTCCGCAAAACTGTCTGTTTTCGAACGCAGGACCTCAACCTGGCCTCGACCGTGTCTCGTCCGAAAACTCCTCTGGTCTCTCTGCAATGCTTTTTCGGACACGGACCGTCACTCGCATGTTGTTCGCGCTGTATCCGAAAAGTCCCCCAAAATTGACATATTCAAAAGCTTGTCGTCAGCTATGGTCCAGGACCATCCGCACTGCGTCCGAAAAGTCATCTGAAAAGTCATCTGAAAATAACAGAGTCAAAACTTCATCGTCTGGACTCGTCTGCGTGAGTCCGCATTGCGTCTGAAAAGACATCTGAAAATAATAGATTCAAAACTTTATCGTCTGGGCTCGTCCGCTTAAGTCCGCAATGCGTCCAAAAATGTCTCTGAATATTATAGATTCAAAACAGCTTCGTCCACTTTCATCTACCTTCGTCCGTGTGAACAAATTCCAAAATGGGATGCCGAAACCTCATCTTCGCCTCATCTAGAACTGCACTGAACATGCAACCCTAGGCTTTTTCAGACGACTACCTTCAGCTGCACCTCAACCGCGTGTAATCCGAAAAGTCCCAGTGCAGAGTACTTCAATTCCGAGCTACACGAACTGTATCCTCTAAGTCCCACAAATCTTTCTACTCACTGCAAAGACTTAGAACAACTCATTAGATATTACTAATAGCCTTATTAAGGGTATTTCCAATTTAAGTGCAAAATATGAGTATTATAAATTCAAACAATAAACAACTTATAAAACTCAATAATATTATTCATCATCAAAATATAAATATGCCTAACACACTTAGGCTAACACTCTGCGGTTATAGTTACTAAGAATTGTTAAGGTCATAGTTGCTAAGAATTCTTAAGGACAAGGTTATGTTTTAAGGAAATTACTCTTTACTATTATGTTAAGAATGTCATGTTGCTGTTTTGATAAATGTTAAAGTGAGTTAATCATGTTGTAGTGTGTGCTTAACAAATATCAGGTTTTGATCATGCTTTTACTTGGACATGTACTATTTTGTTATTGTTTGATATGGCTTGTTTGATTGTTTGGATTTGTTAGATCTAAGTCATGATTCCGTTGTTGTTCAAGGATGTAATGATATGTTATGTGCATTCATGCATCATTGTTTTCAAAAAAATGTAAATGAATTTCTCATGCATAAGTGTTTTTATGACTTTAAATGCTACATGTTAAAGAATACGGAAAGATAAGCTTGAGTTTGTTAGATTGTTCTCAATTGATGTCGAGACAGACCGACTAACAGTTGGTGAGGCCGTTTAAGCATTGATGCGCATGGCTGCTATTGCGTTTCGATTGATGTCAGAACCGATTATTGTGCATTGATGTATACAACCGCTAGCAAAGCTTTTGGTTGATGCCGAAGCTGCTTACTAGAGGTGATAGGTCGTTGTGCATTGAAGTGCAAAGCAGCTAATAGGCGGTTTGATTGATGTCGAGCCTTTATCAAGAGACGTTATGCATTGATGTGTATAGAGGTTAATGAGTCTTCGATTGATGTCAGGACAAAACGCATTGATGTGCACAGAAAAGAAAAAAAATAAACTAAAATGAGAAAATGTTTTATAAAAATGTGCATTACATGTTTAATATTTCATTTCACTTATTACTTATCGTTAGACTTATAGTTTGAGTCTTGTGATGTAGGTATGCACAATATCAAATATAGAAGCCGTTGATGGAGGATTTGCGCGTTGCGGATCTTGTGGTTGACTAAGCTAAATGGTTAAAGAAAAAATTGTTTATAAATGGTTTTGTAAAGATATTGATTTGTAAAAAGAAAAGAATTTTAATACTGTACTTACAAATGTTTGGTTTTATTAATAAAAGACTTTTGTTGTATAATGTTTGATTTAAGAAAAATTAAAAGATTTGATTTAAAAAGCAAAGTTTTAAATTTATGTATTTTCCAAAGAAAATACTTTTTGAATTGCTGCATTTAAAAAAAAGAAAATAAAAGAAATCGGGATATCCAGTCTGTCATGTACACATGTCTTTCTGCGGACCAACCTCATTTCGATGATTTCACCTCATCCATGGACACCAATGTTTCCGCTGTAAATATCCCCTTTCATCGTCCCACCAATCACAACCTGTCACATACACATATCTTTTTGCGGACAATCCTTTTGTTGATTCCACCTCATATGTGGACATCAATGTTTCCGCTGTAGATATCCCTTACATCATCCGCCAATCACAACTTGCCACGTACATATGTGTTTTTGCGGACAAACCTCATTTTTCGGATTCTACATCATCTGTGGACACCAACGTTTCCACGGATACACCTCATTTCACAAACAACACTTATGCATAGCAACATGTCATTCAAAGTATCCACGGATGCCATCACTTCTGTTGCAGACGCCAACACTTTTGCTGCGGATGTAAACACTTCCGCGAACATGTCATCACGCGAAAACATTCCTTTCCATGGATACTCTTCATTATACGATCAATTAACCCACAAATTTCCACACCCAGCTTTCCTAATTTTAAAACATACTTAATAAAATAAAATATTCATTCTATATATTAAAATAAACCCTTCATTAGGCAAATACATAAATTTTCAATTTTCACCAAAACTTAGACCTTCGCCACAAAAATATAAATTTCAAATGTAACATTAGTTATTTCTTTAAATTCCAAAAAAAATAACGTTACACGTGATATTATTGGTGAAAATTTTCCAAGTGTTACGCTTCACTTCCAAAATTTGATTCACTTCACTTCCAAAATTTGATTCTTAATTCAAAAGAATTATTTTGAAGAGAGAATCAACTTTGGTTAAAGGTTTGAAAATCAACTTCAACTCATTCTCTATCAATTTATCTCTTTCCCTCTTTTCTCTCATTTTTTTTCCCTTTCTTTTTCCTCTCCTTTTCCTCTTTGGATTAGCACGAAAAATGGCTGATAACTCGGTGTTAGAATAAAAATTATTCTATTACAATATTTGAAAAAGTTATTTTATCTAGTTTGTTTTCTTTTTATCCTAATTTGTTTTTCTTCTCCCTAAAGTTTAGGAAAGTTGTTTTTCTTTGTAACAAGATGCTAATTATAAATAGCATCTTTCACTTCATCAAATAAAGTGATTGAGATTTTCAATTAAGTCTTTATGGTATCAGAGCGACTAAAGACTTTTTTCGGTTATTAATATGACTGGAGTTCCAAGAACTGGATCATCAGAGACCATCTCTGATGCTTCTGCTCCGATTGTTCCTTCAGCTTCTTCTTCTATAACCGATTATAATTTTTCCGCTGTCATCTCAGTATTTAAACTTAATTGACATAATTTTGTCCATTGGTCTAAGTATATCCTCATGATAATCCGTGGACGTGGAAAGATAGGATAACTGGATGGTTCTATTCCTGCACCAGCTCTTATCGATCCAAAATTTGCAGCTTGGGAAATTCAAAACTCTTTAGTGATGTCTTGGCTCATTCACTCTATGGATCCACAAATTGGTGAATTATATTTACTCTATTCCACAGCTCATGAAATGTGGGAAGCAGTGAGGAGAGCTTACTCCGATCTTGAAGATTCATCTCAGATGTTTTCACTTCGAACGAAAATTAGAAATCTTCGTCAAGAGTCTAATTATGTTACTACTTATTTTCATTCCATAACTCATCTTTGGCAGGAACTTGATTTATTTCAACAACAACCATGGACTGATACTGCAAATGGGGATTTATACAAGAAACTTCTTGCAAAAGAACGCATCTATGACTTTCTGGCTGGTCTTCATCCCTCGTTAGATGAAGTACGAGGTCGAATTTTGGGAACCAAACGCATTCCTACACTTGAAGAAATTTTTGCAGAAGTTCCTAGAGAAGAACACCGAAGAAAAGTTATGCTTAGGACTGATTCAACATCTTCTTTATCTAACGATTCTGCCATGGCATCTCATGTTTCTGCTGGAAACCTTATCACACTAAAGATAAGTGCTGGAAATTACATGGAAAGCCCCCAGATTAGAAACCAAAAGGCACTCGCGGTGGAAATACAGCAAATATAGCTTTATCCAATAAGGATGAATCTGTTCCAGCTGGTTCTTTCTCTCAAATTCAACTTGATCAACTCAGTAAGTTATTTGCAAATTCATCTCTGGCTATCCCTGTATCATCGGCAAGTTCATCTCTAATGGCCAAAACAAGTGTCTCAGCATCTTCTTTACCAAATATTTCATGTGAACCATGGATCATTGACTCAGGCGCCTCGGACCATATGACGGGTAGTCTCCATCTGCTTTCTAATTTTTTTCCTTGCACTCAATCACGGTTAGTAAAAATCGCAAATGGTTCAAAATTCTCTATAGTTGGTACAGGAACTGTTGTATTGAGTTCATATCTAAAGCTGGAAAATGTATTATATGTACCTGATTTCTCATATAATCTACTATCTATTAAATTAACGTCATCTCACAATATCATGGTTGTTTTCTCTTCCAACTTGTGTATTTTTCAGGACAAGACATCGGGCCAAGTGATTGGGAATGCTAGAGAATCCTCAGGACTTTATCAATTTTTCAGCAATAGTTCGTCAAATAAGTTTCAAGCTCTCATTGGATCCACTACTCCTCCTCTTACTAATCATCAAAAAGTGTTTCTCCTTTATTGTCGTTTAGGGCATCCAAGTTTTTTGTATTTGAAAAGATTGTTTCCAAAATTATTCGTCAATAATGACAACTTTTATTGTGAAGTTTGTCAACTTGCAAAACATCAGAGGCTACCTTTTCATTCTATTCAATATAAATCATCTTATTCATTTGCCCTTGTCCATAGTGATTTATGGGGTCCAGCTCGAATTACGACTCCACTAAATCATAGATGGTTTATTACTTTCACTGATGATCATACTCGGATTTGTTGGACTTACTTGTTAAAGGATAAATCTGAGGTCCCAAAAATTTTTGAACAATTTCATTCTATGGTCAAGACTCAATTTGAGACCTCCATAAAAATCCTTCGTACAGATAATGGTACTGAGTTCTTCAATTCAGCTCTCAATACCTTTCTTACATCACATGGTCTTCTTCATCATAGCTCTTGTGTTGAATCTCCCCAGTAAAATGGTATCTCAGAAAGAAAAAATCGTCATCTTCTTGAAGTTGCTCGGTCTCTAATATTAACTGCTAATGTACCTCACCGATTTTGGGGAGATGCAATTTTGACTTCGTGTTTTTTAATTAATCGTCAACCTTCAAAGGTACTTTGTTTTAAAACACCTCTTTCTATTCTCCAAAATTATTTTCCAAATTATCCAGTGTTTTCAACTCTTGAATTACGAGTTTTTGGATGCAAGTCTTTTGTGCACAATCTTTCTCAAAATAAAAGCAAATTAGAACCTAGATCCTTTGAATGTGTTTTCTTAGGATACTCTTCAAATCAAAAAGGATATCGGTGTTTTTGTCCAACTAAAAACCGGTATTTTATTTCTCATGATGTTTCATTTTTTGAACATCAAATGTATTTTTTCAAAAACTCAATCTCCACAAAATCTTCCCTTTTTATCCAATTTACCAGAAAATTCACATCCTTTCTGGTATAACCCACCAAATCAGCCTTCTGTTAATTCAAAAAACTTATCCTCTCCTTCTGTTAGCCCTAGAAATCTTGAAATTCAAAAACCACATATCTTATCTTCTCCTTCTGTTAGCCCTAGAAATTTAAAAATTCAAAAAACTCATATCTTATCTTCTCCTTCAGTTAGCCCTAGAAATCTGGAAATCCAAAAATCTCATATCTTATCTTCTCCTTCTGTTAGCCCAGGAAATCTTGAAATTCAAAAAACTCATATATTTTCTCTCTCTGAAAATCTTGGAGAATCCATATCAAATCTCCCTGAAAATTCTGAACTACCGATTCCAGCTTCTCCAGATTCGCCGAATCTAGCTTCTCCAACTTTGCCAACTTCGAAAAAACTCATATCATCTGAGAATCTATCCTTCAATTCCGAAAAGTCAGAAACTTTATCCTCAAGTCCCAAAACTACTATTCCAAAAAGTGTCTCTCAAATTCCTCAACCACTAAACTCTACTTCAGTACCGATAACTAGTAGTGGTGATTCCCAATTCTCTGCTCAGACTTATCATCGACGTTCAATGGCTGAAAAAGAGAAAGGTCAGAATCATCCCAACCTTGACCCATGTTCTGTTACTGAAATTTTAGTTGAAGAAGTTGATTCCACATTAGACCTGTCGATTGCTATTCGGAAAGGCACTCGCCTTTGTACCAAGCACCCAATTACTGAGTTTCTGGGATACTCTCCTCTATCTAACTCCACCAAGGCATTTGTTATTGAGTTGAACAATATTGAAAATCCAAGAACATTTGAAGAGGCGTGGAATAACCCAAACTGGAGGAATGCAATTTTAGAAGAAATGTCAGCCCTGGAACAAAACAAAACATTGGAAGTAGTAGCTAAACCTGTGGGAAAGAAATTAGTAGGGTGCAGATGGGTATTCACTGTGAAATTTAAGGCTGTTGGAACAATTGATAGATTCAAGGCTAGACTTGTAGCAAAAGGCTATACTCAAACATATGGTGTTGATTTTCAAAAAACATTTGCACCAGTGGCAAAAATAAACACTATCAGAGTCTTATTGTCAATTGCTGCAAACCTTGATTGGCCTCTCTATCAACTTGATGTAAAAAATGCATTCTTACATGGAGATCTCGATGAGGAAGTATTCATGACTCTGCCTCCAGGTTTCACACATGATAGCAGTAAAGTTTGTCGACTAAAAAAGGCTCTTTATGGTTTGAAACAATCCCCTCGAGCATGGTTTGGTCGATTCACAAAGGCAGTTCTAAAAAATGGATATATCAAGCACACTCAGATCATACTCTTTTTTTCAAACGACAGGTAACTGGCATCACTATATTACTAGTTTATGTGGATGATATTGTTCTTATAGGCAATGATATGAAGGAAATTAAGTGGATTAAAGCACAACTTGCAAAAGAGTTCAAACTTAAGGATCTTGGAAATCTTCGATATTTCTTGGGAATGGAAGTAGCTCGAAATGCAACTGGAATATCTGTATCTCAGGGCAAATACATTTTAAATCTGTTGAATGAACTGGTATGTTGGGCTGCAAACCAGTTGATACTCCAATGGTCCCAGAAAAAAAACTTGAAACAAATCAAGATGATCCACCAGTAGATAAGAATAGATATCAAAGACTAGTTGGGAAGCTTATTATCTGTCATACACTAGACCCGATATTGCTTTTCCTGTTAGTTGTGTGAGTCAGTTTATGCACACACCCTCCGAAAGTCATATGCAAGCAATTTATCGAATTTTAAAGTATCTTAAAGGCACAGTTGGCCTAGGATTATTCTTCAAGAAAGGAGAATCCCGTGATATTCAGATTTTTACTGATGCAGATTGGGCAGGATCACCAGATGATCGTCGATCTACCTCGGGATATTGCTCATTTCTATGGGAAAATCTAGTGACATGGAAAAGTAAGAAACAATCTGTTGTGGCTAGAAGCAGTGCTGAGGCAGAACTACGATCACTAGCTTTGGGAATCTATGAAGGGATCTGGTTGAAGTTACTTGTTGAAGAACTCAACTTAAAAATTGTAAAACCAATGTTAGCACATTGTGATAATAATGCAGCTATTTCTATGGCACATAATCCAGTTCATCATGATCGAGTCAAACATGTTGAAATTGATAGACACTTTATCAAAGAAAAATTGGAGGATGGAAGCCTTAAGATCATACGTGTTCCAACGTATAATCAAACAGCAGATGTGTTAACAAAGCCACTTGTCTGACCATGCTTCGAAAAGTTTATAATCAAGCTCAGATTATACAATTTGTATATTCCAGCTTGAGGGGGGGTGTTAAATAAAAATTATTCTATTACAATATTTGAAAAAGTTATTTTATCTAGTTTGTTTTCTTTTTATCCTAGTTTGTTTTTCTTCTCCCTAAAGTTTAGAAAAGTTGTTTTTCTTTGTAACAAGATGCTAATTATAAATAACATCTTTCACTTCATCAAATAAAGTGATTGAGATTTTCAATTAAGTCTTTACTCGGCCATTCTCTTTATTTATGGAATGCTCTTAGAGTAGAATTACTCTTTTATTCATTTTGTTTTTCTGAAAGTGTCATTTTAACATCAAATCCATAAATATTCTAAAAAGTACCATAATTTATTATCTTTTAAACCCACTTAGTTTAAACTAATTAATTTGGATTAGTGTTAAGCTAATTTTCAAGATTAACATAATTAATCATACTTAATTAACCTTAATAATCCTTTAATTACACTTTAATCACATGATTAGTCACTAATCTTATAGTGACACATGACACTATCTCATTGGTGACCATATTTGATTACATGACATCATATATGTTTTATAAAACTTTTATCTTTAGGGAGCATCTTTAAATTCTAACTTGATTTGCCTGAATTGATTATTTATCGTAAACCATACATAAGTGTTGCACACGCTTAGTTCAATTTCAAAATTGTATAACTTTATAATAGCTACAAAACTCCAAATTACACAATTCCAGTGACATTTTCTTTCTTAGCATGTCTATTTCATCGGCCTAAGACTTCAAATCATTATGTTTATATTTGTAATATTCAACATTTGTATATGGTTTTTATTGACTTTTTAAAGGGTGATTAGAGTGAGAAGAATGATCAGCTGATATCATTTTCTGAAACATAAAATAAAAATGTCAAATTTTAAATTCTTCAATTATTCCGTCAATTGGGAAAACTTTCAAGCCCTGTTCAATACTTTGAGACATCACATCACCTTGGGGCTGGGCTTCTAGATCCTATGCTTACAAAAGTTTGTTCAACTAATCCCATCACCTGCACCTGTCATTTGAGCTCTTCCCAGCATCCACAGAAGAAGAAAGAGCGAGACACTCAGCTACCCGGAGTTTGGTTGTCACGTGGCCAGGCGGACCCGCCGGTCTCGCCCTAAAACAAAACACGCGCCCTGCCCTGTTTCCTCCCATATATAAATTGAGAATCTCACTCTTCCTTTCTCACTCACTACGTTCACTGCTTCTCTTTTTGGCTCTTCTCTCCCTTCTCCCATGGGCTCCGATGATCGGATCGTCTGCGTCACCGGCGCCTCCGGCTTCGTCGGTTCCTGGCTCGTCATGCGCCTCCTCGAGCGCGGCTACACCGTCCGAGCCACTGTCCGAGATCCTGGTCCGCTTCTCTCCCGCCTTTTTCCGATGATTTTGCATTTTTGGTTTTGTTCTCGATCGGAACTTGTTTTTGTCGTTTTTCAGGGAATGTCCAGAAGGTGAAGCATTTGCTTGAATTACCTGATGCGGACACTCGCTTGACGCTTTGGAAAGCCGATCTTTCTGTTGAAGGGAGTTTCGAGGAACCGATCAGAGGCTGCGACGGAGTTTTCCATGTCGCTACTCCCATGGATTTCGAGTCTAAAGACCCCGAGGTTCTTTCTTCTGACTCAAATTCTACGTTCGGATCGACCCTGACTTTGACCGTTTCGCTTGACTAGTCTTTAATGATTTTGAAACCGTTGGATAAAGCCATGAATGGTGGTTAATTAAAGAGGATTAAATTTTGCAGAACGAAGTGATTAAGCCGACGATTAGCGGAATGCTGAGCATAATGAAAGCGTGTAAAGACGCTAAAACTGTGCGGAGATTGGTGTTCACTTCATCCGCCGGAACTGTTAATGTTCAAGAACATCGGAAACAATTATACGATGAAACCTGCTGGAGCGACGTCGAATTCTGCCGATCCAAGAAGATGACGGGATGGGTAAGCGAATCATCTTTTTCCTAATAGATCAACGTTTTCGATTTGTCTGTATCCATCCACGGATCTTCTTCGACTGGTTCTGCAGATGTATTTCGTGTCCAAGACATTGGCCGAGCAGGCGGCATGGGAGTACGCTAAGGAACACAACATAGACTTCATTAGCATCATCCCCACCCTCGTCATCGGCTCATTTCTGATGCCATCAATGCCGCCTAGCCTGATCACTGGACTTTCGCCGATGACCAGTAATCATTCTGTTCTCCATTGTTGAACTCTTTCATCATTTTCAAAAATTCCATTGAAAAAGTTGTTAAATTGCAGGAACTGAGAGCCATTATTCGATCATAAAGCAATGTCAGTATGTTCATCTGGATGATCTTTGCAACGCTCATATATTCCTGTACGAGAATCCTAAAGCTGAGGGGAGATACATTTGTTCATCTGACAACGCCACTATTTACGATGTCGCCAAACTGCTGAATGAGAAATACCCAGAATACAACGTTCCAACCAAGTAAATCTGGTTTTAATGGAAAATAATTTGTTATCTGGTTCCATCGCTGCATTGACTGGATTGTGATTTCATCATTTCAGGTTCGAAGGGATTGAAGAAAACTTGAAGCAGATTGAATTCTCTTCGAAGAAGCTGACAGACATGGGTTTCGAGTTCAAGTACAGCTTGGAGGACATGTTCAGAGGAGCCGTCGAAACATGCGAGGCCAAAGGATTGATGGCCCCTGCAACTGGAATCCATGCGCGTGGCAACGGAAACGCCTGAAATGATTTACTAGTGTTTAATGTTATTAATAAGGAGGATGATTGAACTGAAAAACCTTCGCAAGCATTCTTTTCCCCCCTTTTTAATCATCTGGTTTACTCCCACTTTTATTAAAGTTTCTAATTTTAATTTGCAAAAATGATTAAATTTTATTAAAGTTTATATTGATGTGTCGTTTTCTTATTTTATACAAAATATATATATAAACAAATGAATGTACAACACATTTTACATAGTTCAAACTCTTGAGGACTTAGTTTGTTTACTCAAAATTTGGGAATTTACCCTGTAGAAATAAAACCATTAAGATTTACGTGAAAAATTCTTTTAGAAAAAAAATCATGAGGATAAGAGAAATTCACTATTATGAAATCAATGTATAATAAATTTTGTAATGCAAGTATTAATATATAGAGTAAATTAAAAATTCTAACATTGGATACGAACCTAACCTAACCTAACTAAAATTCGAATCACACTGAACTCTAATATTTTCCACCTTGACATGAGTTCCACATGAGAAATCCAATGCAGAATTTTCAACTCTTCCCAAAATAAATTCATAAAACTGAACTCTGACAATTTTCATTTTCAAAGAAATTTTGATGGAAGGAAAACAAATTTGCAAAACTTCAACAAAAAAATATCATTCTCTTCCACAAGGGCCCCTGCAAGGCCAACTCAACAATTGATATCGATTAAGTTTATGCCTTGCTTAAACTTGAGAGACACACTCGAGAAGAAATCACATCTCCTCCATGGTATCATTGAGTTATTAGAATTGTCACAATGAATTGCACTATATGTTGAAGACTCCCCACTAGAATCATTTTCTTCGAACATATTCAACGCATAACCCACTGAAGCAGTTTCATGATACCGACGTGGAGTTTTACCCTTCATCTTAGTTCTTCCTTTGACGATACCACTCTGACATGAAATTGAAATTGATGAACATGCGGTGACTACATCATCGTGAACATTTGTAATAAGCTGACATATCGGCTTTGATGTACATTCAAATCTCAACTTGAACTTTACTTGAGAACCTCACTTCTTCTGAGTTTTCTCAAAAAATATTTTAGAAGGTAAATTCACAAACTTTGTAGCTTTATCATCCATTACTATAGAACCTTGCAACAAACACAAATTTGAAGAGCTTTTGTGTCCCTTTAACATGATGAGAGCACCTCTACTAATCTTCATAGCTCTACCACAACACTGTACTTGTACCGAGAGTACTCAATAAAATCAAATTTTTCAAATTTGGAACGTGTCGCACATTACCAAGTGTCCTAACAACTCCATCAAATATTATGATTCTGACGATACCAATACCAACTATTTTGCAAGGTGTATTATTACCCATTAACACAATATCTCCTGAAACGATCTCATATGTCGAAAATCACTCTTAGTTGAAACACATGAAACAAACAAGCTGAATTCAGAATTCAATCATTGTTTGGCTTTGAGTTTCCCTGTGATACAATTAGAAGATCTCTATCACTATAGTCTTCTTCTTCTGCGACAACAATTCTATTACGATTCCTTGACTTTGATCTGGCCTTTAAACCCTGAGCATTATCACTACCTTTGTTGTTTGAATTTTTTGTTCTTCCTCAAGCGACGAATCCCTCACCTCGAGACTTTGATCCAACAACAATTTACTTCATTTTCACTTTTGATAACAAAACACAATAAAATCTCTTCTAGAGTTAGACTTTCTCTACTATATAAGATCATATTTCTAAAAGCACTTTATGAAGTAGGTAACAAGCATAGTAGAATCAACCAAAAATCTTCCTCATCGTACTTGCATCTCATAGTCTCCAAATCCCAAATTAACTCCTTCAACGTGATCAAGTGTTCTTCAATAGAACTTTCTTCCATCAACTGATGAGAATAAAGTTGTTGCTTCAAATGCAATTTGCTAATCAGGATTTCTTCACATACAACTACTCTAATTTTACCCATAATTATACAACAGAATTCTCATTAAGAACATTTTGCAAAATTTGATTTGACAAATGCAAACTTATCAAAGATAAAGCTTTTCGATCATTTTAAAATTTCTCATCTTCACTCCAAGACATGGGCGTTTTATCGAACTCTAACAACGCATCGTCTAATTCCATTTGTGAGAGCAGATCTTACATCTTCACTTACCATAACAAACCTCATATATCGATCCAATAACGGAACATCAAATTTAAACGAACTCATCTCCCCCAAAAATTTCAAAATTTCACCCAAAATATCTTAAACAAAACGTTTTCGAACACAAATTCGATTTCCAAATAATTTCAAAACCAAAATTTTCAAAATATATTGAATCCAAAATATCTTAACACAAGAATTCCACCAATCTCTGTTCACAACCTGAAAAATCCAAACTTGGAGCGTAAATCTTTTATTGTTTGGGTTGTGAGTCGGCTGCTGGCAGGTAGACCAGTGACAGCGGCAATAGGAATTTCGGTGACTAGGCAGAGATAGACGATCGTCGACTATGCAGCGAAGGGTGGCCAACTTAGTGTGTGTGACCGAGTATGAGAACTGGCGAGTTCTCTTGTAATGACCCAGATTTTCGTAAATCGTTAAAATGCATAAAAATTTGAAATTTCTTTCTTTTTAAAGCAAAACATATCAGAGTGCGTTTAACTGGATCGCTACTAACTATTTCTTAAAACTCATTATGAAAACCAATTGATAAAATATGCGGAAGCGTAAATAATTAAACCTTGGTAAATCATGGCGGAAGCATAAAGAAATCATTCAAGAAGGAAATACTAAACAATTTAAACACTACGTCTAACAAATGAAACTTGACAATTAGACATCGTAGATTTACAACCATTTACTCATCTTTTTCTTTGTCTGGCCAGCCCCGAGTCTCGTGCGTGCGAAATCATTCATCTCTACTTCATTGTGTGTTTATCGTTTACTTATTATCTGTTCGTCGTTGTACCTACACTACAAGTAAGGAGGTGAGCTTTCGCCCAGTAAGGAAATGGGGAAAACAATTATGCATATCTCTCTTTAATTCTTCTTGGAATGGGGGCCACCCAAACCAATCCTTTCATTACGTTCATTCGTTGTTCGTTTGTTCGTTACTCGTACTTCGAGCTGGAGATTGGGGGTTGTCCTTTGAGATGGCCTAGTTGATCAGCTTCTAACCTCCTGTGTGCATGCTAGTCCTTTTGCCGACTAGGTGAGGGTGTATCCTAACTGCTAGGCTAGATCCGGACTACCCATCTTCCCCAACTCCCTTGTCGTCCCCTTTCTGGCATATCCCGCCTTCAAGGTTCCTCCCCTTCTGGCGTATCCCGCCTTCAAAGTTTCTTCCCTTTCGGCGTATCCCGCCGGAGGGTTTCTTCGGTGATAGGCGTATCCTGCCCATCCCGAACATTCTTGTTCTTAGCGTTTTTCCTTCGGGCGTATCCCTCCCTCGAGGCTTTATTCCAGTGATAGACGTATCCAGCCCATCCTGGATGTTTTCTATTTCCTTATTCCTTAACATTTTTCCTCACCCATGCATGTGTGAGTACCACCCCAAAGTGGCACTCCCTACGGGTTTCTATTAACATGATCTCAACCTAATATGACGCACAATACATGTAACATAACTTTAATAGGAATTGAAGTGTGCATATAGAAAACAGTAACTGAATTAAAAGCGCAAATAAAAGGAATGGAACACCCAATAACGTACAGCATATGAATGAAGCAATTATAGAACCAATTGAACAACGGGGAACATGCTCGAATATATAAATCACAATAATAAAGGAGATACAATGGATCACAAGCAACGTGTATATTAAAGTAAGGCATAAATTAATTAACATGCTCAATTAAATTCTAGCCATTAAACATGCTAAAATAATCAATTAAACATGCTCTCTAGATGATTAAATATTCCTAAATAGATTGGTATGCTCAAGAAGTAATTAACAACTATTAATTAGTTAGGCGATTCGATTAACATGCTCAATTTCTAATTAAGTTAATTACTCTAATCAGATTATCATGCTCAAGTTAACTGATTTAGTTAGGCCAATTAACATGCTCGTACAATACTAATTAACATTTAAACATGCTAGTTAATCTACATACTTAGTCAATTAACTAGCTTGCTTGACATGCTCAATTGATTACAATTTATACGCTAATCATTAAATAAACATGCTAGAATTAGAGCACTAATCATTAAATAAACATGCTAGAATTAGAGGAGTCAAACAACTAACTGGTTTACATGCTCGGAAGATTATAAACATAGAATTAAGCAATTTACATGCTGGGATTACACAATCAATTAGTTCACATGTTCAGATTAATCAACTAATTAGTTACCATAGATTAACGTTTAACTAAAGTGATTAACAAGTGAGCATATCAGTTCAGGGAGATAAAGCGGTTAATAAATGGCAGAGCAATAGCAAGGAATAAAAACATGATAGCGGAAACTAAACAGCAAGTAATCATTCAGTATCGAAAATAAAGATCCTAGTTTATTTCCAGATTGCACATATTCACTCTTCATTCACATCCTTGACATCCATCACATTTTTCTCATTCACCACTTTCAACAAAGCATTTATATCGCTCAATAGTCAATAAAACAGAACAAATCAACAAAAAGAAAACATCACAGAGCTAGTAATGATTTACAACAAGAGTTGACAAGGAAAATATAACGGAGAATAACCACTATTAGTAGCAAGAAGAACTACACAAAATCAGCAAGAAACTAACATATAAAATCATCCAAGGAACTATCTAACATTAAGCATTTCAAGAGCGAATACCAAAACACACGCACTCTACTTGTGGTGTAGGGCCTCAATGGCCAAAGCACCCCTATTTCCTTACCTCAGTGCTTTATTCCGTGCTCGCACTTAATTGTTGTCTTTCTTCTCTTTTCAACACCTTCATAATCAAAACAAATACTCATTAACAATTTCTCATCGGATTCTATAACTTTAGCACTTAATAATTCCCATAATCACAACTTAATGACTTCATCATTATGCATATCTTTAGTCTTTATTCATCATCCTCTTTACAAGCGCAACCACGTAACATAATCCAAACAGGCAGACAACAACCAAACATAGTGCATCATTCACAACAGGGTTTAACTACTTACAACCAATAGCAACCAAGAACATTTCCACAACCCAACAGACAACAGGAAATATCTAGTTTTTGTCCAAATAAAATCCCAAGATGCAGAACCCCTCACACCTAACAGTGCATAACTTCAAACCAAAGACTAACTTCCAACCACAGAGCTTATTTATCCATTTTATTGATCAATAACAGAGCAGTACACAGAGAACAAGGAGCACCCATAATGGACAGAGAGCAGACATTAAAAAAAATCAACAAAATGGAGAAAAAGCTCACTAGAAGCTCTTGGCCAGAGCTCACCCGAGAGGAAGCTTCCAGCCACTCTAGAGAGCTCCAATTCATCCCCTGCACTTGGCTTCTCCAATTTCTCGACAGAACACAACTCCTCTATCAATTTTATCTCCCCACTCTACTGCCCCTTCATCTAATAAATCTCCTGACAACGTCTTTGTCCAGCTTACAGAGTGTGCTCCCCACACTGATTCCACGCTGGAAAGGTTGTCTGCATAACAGACAACAATCCCAACCAAACCGGACAGACCGGTTTGGTTCGCCAACACACTTGGCCGAAGTCCCCTAGCCATCACGAGGAAGGCACTGCCGAAGGGGAAAACGGTGATTCGTCCTCCGAATCGACCCTCAAGACAACAACAAATCCAAAATTGCAAGGGAGGAGGAAAACCCAATCAATTTTATCTTAAATCGTCGCCGAAAGCCGCTCCCGAGGAAGTCCCGATTCCGAGCCCTAGACGTCCGAGCCGCTCGCACACAGCCATTGCAGCAGCTCACCGGCAGATGTCCTCCTCCTCGTCTCCCTCTCCCTCGTTCTCTCGGTCACTCCCTCGCTCGCGTTCCCTCTCTCTCTCGTCTTCGCCTGCGAAGAATGGCCAGAGGCCATTCTTTTTCTTCACTCAACCGGTTTCTCTTAATGAACCTGTTCGGTTTATCTTTCCATTAATCCCATAAATCTTCTCATCTCTTCTTTCATTTTAATTCATCTTTAAAGTATTTAACCAACACTATAATTTTATTAATTAAACTAACATTCCTTGTAATTAATTAAATAATCATTTATTTTAATTACATAATTTTCCATTTTATCTTCAATTAATTACTCATCTTAAGAAATATTAATTATTATCCAATAAAATTCTCACAAATTTTAATCTAACGAATACGTCTTTGGTAATCCCCCGATAATTATTCCACTTAAAAAGTCAGGGTATTACATCTCTACTTTATATCGAAGTTCAGAACTACAACGAAAGGTGGGGAGACTGGATGGGGCGACAGAGGCAGGAAGATCGTCGACTTCTTCTCTACACGGCGTCGGCTTATGTGCGTGCTTGGAAGAACATCGAAGAATGGCAACATGATGGTATTGATCCTCTGGGCGAACGATGGATCATGGCGATAACGACGAGGAAGGTTTCTGTGGAATCGATGAATGCCTAGAGAAAAGAAGGGGGGGGGGATTAATTAAGCGTTCTAACTTAACTTTTTTGCGATATATTGTTATCTCTAATCCCTAAGCTATTTATAATAAATATTAAATTAAACAATAACAAATATAAAATAGATAAGGGAAAGAGAGAGCAAACACGTTTGTTCACGCGGTTCAGGAACCCGACCTACGTTCGTGCTCCAATTTCTTGACTTGGAGATCCTTAATCACCTAACCTCCCCGATTAGTGATGATTGACTTCACATGTGTGAATCAAACATTTACAATGACTCTTCTTAGGGCGTTACCCTTTCCTTTTAACTATTCTCGAGACGTTACCCTTTTGTTTGATCGTTTGAGTACAAGAAAATGTAAAACTAAAATTCCTAACTCTCCCAAATACAAATTTTCAAGTTTGGGAGTTGGAGAGTTAGGATTGACACTCAATTTGCTGAGAGAACTCGATAGAAATTTCGACAGCATTTCGGTATGGTTCACTCTCTTGTTACTCTTCAATTAGCACTGCTTCATTTATAAAACTGCTTTACCAGTCGACCACCCTCTGTTCGTTCGACCGCCTCCTAACCGTTGGAATGTTACTGTTGCATTGTACAGTCGGATCGGTCGACCGCTTTTAGGCATAGTAGAAAACTGGCTTGAATCTGTTTGATTTCGATCGACCACTTCTTCATCGGTCGTCTGCTTTCCAAGATTTGTAGAATTCTCGAGCAATTTGTCTTATTCCGGTCAACCACCTCTTTACAATTGGTCGATCGCTTATGCAATATTTTGCCTCTACTTCAAACTGGTCGATCGCTCGCAATGCCTTAGTCGACCTATACTTCGTGTATTCCACTCTTTGAGGCTTCTAAGTCCAAATTATGTATTATTTAGTTACATAAACTTAAACAAATATATTAATACATCTAAATACCCTTGTTAGGGGGTATTATTATCAATAAAAATCAATATAAATATAAAGATAGCACATATTAAGAACATACAATTTATAAACAATTTAATATCAATTAAATCACTTATCATCAAAATAAATAAGCATAAAGTCTATTAGGCTAACATTTTCTTCTTCCTCGGAGAAGAGCGGCGACATCGATAGGAGGCAGCAACAAGCCTCTCTCCTTCGATCGACACTGCTGCTTGTCTGAGTAGGGTTCTTCTTCTCTGCTAAAGGAGAATGACGCGGGCAGAGGGAAATCCAAAATTCACCCCCCTACTTCTTCTTTTTTTAATTTCCTTTTTTTTTTCAAAAAATGGTTCGATTCGAGTACTAAAACTCTCAACTTGCTCTAATACATACCAATTGTTGAGAATTGAATGCGAAATCAGAAAAAGAAAAACATGCAAAAATAGGACACTAAGATTTACATGGAAAACCCTTTTGGGAAAAAACTAACGAGCAGATGAGAAATTCACTATTATGAAATCAAGGTACAATGAGTTTTGCGACTCAATCATCAATATATAGAGTAAATTGAAAACCTTAATTGTAACTACTTGATTTTTCTTTCTTAAAATTTCACATTTTAAAGCAGATTTTTTTCGGAAAACACATAAATTTATGAGTTAAAAACATCTGCTTCAGATTTTTGTGCATGTCAAATGTATCATTTTGAAAGACATTCTTTTATAAAACAAAATGGAAGACTTTTATTAATAAAATAAAACATTTGAGAATACAATAATTAAACTTTTACAAAGCTTGTCTTAACTTAAAACAATGAATATTTTACGAGTTAAAAACATTTACAAATCCATTTACACTTATATTTTAACCTTTAGCCTAGTCAGCCGCCAAGTCCGTAACATACAAATGCTCCATCAACTGCTCTATTCTTGCTACCGCATATCTACATCACAAGACTTAAACTATGAGTGTAACGCTAAGCAAGAAATGAAATGCAATATAAAACATGACATGTCATTTTTATAAAACATTTTTGCATTTTAGTTTCCTCTTATTTTTACTACTATTACTGTTTTACTATTGGTACTCAACTCAAAGCTTCAACCATTGGGGAATAATCTGCCAATGCCTCAAACTATTGGGACCACGTTCACGAAGCCTTTTAACATGAGTTTCATGCTAAAGCCTTAACCGTTTACCATTGGAACGCAACTCAAAGTCTCAACCATTGAGGAATAACCCGCCAATGCCTCTAACCATGGAGACCACGTCCACCAAGCCTTTTAAGATGAGTTTCATATCCAAAGCCTCTACCATTGTGGACAACGTCATTGCCAAAGCCTCAACATATACTTTAAGTTTTTCATTCCCTTTATCTTTTTCTTTACTCAAAACCTTATACATGATAAACCATTTTCAGGGTATTATATTAATATTGGATATGAGTTCGACTTGATCTAACTAAAATTTGAGTTACACCAAACTCTAATAATACATGACATAAAGAACTTGTTTGCTAGCAAATCTAACTTTAGCGTACATTATTGGTTGTTTTTAAGAAGAATATTAGGGTAACTACTAAAGAAGCATAGTAGGAAAAGTTAAAGCCATTAAGTTAATATTAATATCTTAAACACTCTTCATCCATGACATTGTTTGTTTCGGGTAGATCACCTAATGCATTGCTGGTGGTAGAGTAGAAATACCCGCCAACTAGGAGGGTAAACTTGGAACATCACTGGAGGGAAATTAAACGCCGCGTTTCAGCTTTAAGCGATTATTATCCCTTCCCCACGCCCAGCTCATCTCGGTTCTATCATTTCTTCCTGCCTGTTCCTGTTTGTTTTCTGAGAAAGTCGAAGATAATTAGATTCCATTCCCAGCCCTATTCCTTCACGTCCCTTCTCTTTACTGCTCTCGTCTTCATTTTTTGCTTCCAGCAGGTTGCTTTTATCTCCGATTTGTTTTTTTTTTTCTATTCGCTGATTCATTTCTGGCTAATTTCATGTGTTTCATTTGACGCCATCGATTTTTTGTACCAATGAGGTTTTCACTCTAATTTTAGGAGAATTTTTGCGCGTCAATAGTTCAGAATGTCATTTTCATCACTACTCCTAATATTTTTGTCCGCGATGTTTGTGTCACAGATTATTTCAGTTTTCTTGCTTTAGCTTTGTTTATTTTTTTTTTGGAAAATGTTAATGCTTTTATTGGGCTGCTTTGTACAATTTTAAAACCCTATCATCTTGTGCTGACTAACATTTTCATTTTAACATTCCCATTGTCTCGAAACCCACCTAATCCCTGTTTTGTTATTGACAACAACAAAGCTGGGAATCGTCAGCTTGGCTTATTTTGCTGATGGTACCTGTTTTGTTGTTGAGAGAAGCAAATTGAAGTTCTTAAAATATAACTATAGAGCTGGTTTATTTCCTTACCTTAACGTGTTGATTTGGGGCAAAAAAAAAGTAAAGATTAGAGGTAGTTCTTTTGCCACCTGCTCGCACTTGAATTTGGATTCATTTTTAACGGATTGGAATCAACAGGACTATTGACGTATAACACTTGAATGGAAGGTGTTGGGGGCAACGCTTCCCCCACGTTGGCACCTTTAGCCAAGTGGAGAAGTGATTTTTCCAGAGCATTTCAGTACTATTTGGATCGGTCCACCCCTCACCCCGTTCAGAGGTGGCTTGGAACTCTGGCTGTTTCAGCAATTTATGTATTGCGTGTTTACTATGTTCAAGGATTTTATGTCATATCATACGGCCTGGGAATATATGTCTTGAATCTGTTGATTGGCTTTTTATCACCAAAGGTTGATCCTGAGCTCGAAGTCTTAGATGGGGCGTCATTGCCAACAAAGGGTTCTGATGAGTTTAAGCCCTTTGTACGGCGTCTTCCAGAGTTCAAATTCTGGTACTTCACTTGACATGTTTATTCATTGATTTGGGTTGCTTGAAGTTTAAATTGATGTCATTTTTTATTTATGTTAATATTCGTTTTCTTCTGGTTGCATCTTCTCTCCTTTATCATTTCAATATTGTATACAAGGATTATCCATGGTGCTCATATCATCGTGTGAAGATTTGCATTACATTTGATGAGCATGTGTTTAATGTTGTTTACTTTATAGGTTTATGTTGTAGCTGGTAGGCTGTCCTTTTTGGCCCTATGTTAATAAAATTACCAGATGCTTCTTTATCTACTTAATGCTAGAAAACGTCTATTTCTTGAGGGAAAAATGAATCGTTTGTTTAGGACATTGGTCTTCTTAGCAAAATTTCAGAGCTACTGATGCCCTGACTGCATAAATTTGTTACAGTAAATTTTTATGTCCTCCTGGAGCTAAATTTATAAAAACAATTTAGCGGAATAAAGATATATTGTTCAAATAGGCTGCGTAAGTTAAGGTTATAGTTAGAGAAGCTGAAGAAGAAGGCTTTTTTCTTATAAATATTAATAACATGTTTTGTACAGTATTTATAGAATCTGGGGGAGTGAGAGACCTTTAAAATTATGGAAAAAGCATAGTGTACAGAGTGCCACATGGCATCCTAGAAATGGCTACACTAAGTAATGAATCTGTGCAAGCTTAAGGCATGAATAAGAAGAATATCCTGTGGGTACGCTAAGAGGCCCCCATTATCGTAGTATATTATTGGACACGCAGAAGAGGGACATTGCAGTTCATTCTGAAGTGATTGGATCCAACAAAGTTCAGCCATGGTGTTTGCAATGCTTCGATATTCTGACTTTGTACTCGAGCAAGAAACTACTTTATGTTTTGAGGATGAACAGGAAACTTGGCTGGGGCCAAGGAAAATGCAAAAGGCACTTGTGTTCTTCCTGTCATCTAGGTAGGAACCCCAATTTGCGTTGGAATAACATGTTAAGTCCAATACAAATCCCGAGTAAATTTTAGACCATATCAGCAGTTCCTCAGAGGTATCGAAAAAATCTGTTTTAAGGCTCGCCAATGAATAACTGTGGGACAATACATACATTGACATAATTTGTTGATTGCAAAGGAGATATCTGGTCTGTTCAGTGTGCAATACTGTAATCCAGCAAATAGGCTTCAAAAAATTGACACGTCCTATAGTGCAATTCCTGATGTAGCAAAGAGAATAGAGCAAACTCTCATTGGAATTAGGCAGGATGGCAATCGTGCATGTTTGCTCGATGTAATAACAAGGAGATGTATTTATGTTGTCTAAGAACCATTTTAGAGATATACTTTGAGATAGACACTACCAGAAAATAATGAGCATTGCTGAGGTCTTTCATGGCAAACAACTTACCCAAATAATTGGTGAGCTCAAGCATATTGCGGAGTTGTTTCCTGTCAATAATATGTCATCGACATAGACTAGCAAAATGAGAAAATCAGACTTGAATCTGTAAATAAACATAGAAGAGTCCGCCTTAGATTCCGAGAAGCGAAAAGATAATAATGCAGATTGTAGCTTGGTGTACCAAGCTCGGGGTGTGACTGCTTGAGGCCATACAACAATTTATGAAGTTTGCAAACGAAAGATGGGTGGGAAGGATGAATAAAACTTGGAGGTTGTTGCATAAACACTATATGATGAAGGTTGCTTTGGAGAAACACATTTCTGACATCAAGCTGTTTGATTTCCTAGTCATGAGATAATGCAATAGCGAAGATAACCCGAATTGTTGTAGGCTTAACAACATGGTTGAATGTCTCATTGTAGTCCAATCCCTAAGTTTGGTGAAACCCTTTCCCGACAAGGTGTGCTTTGGATCTATCAAAAGAGCCATCAGCATTTGACTTTAACTTAAAAACCCATTTGCAACCAATGGGATTGCAGTTTGGAGAAGGAGGTACAAGCGTCCTGGTTTTGTTAGCATATAAGGCTAGCATTTCATCTTGCATAGCTTTAATCCAAGAGGGATGTTTAGAAACTTGTTGAAATGTAGATGGTGCTATAAAAGTGGCAGGTGTAGAGCATAGAAATAATTTTGGTTTGAAAATACCAACTTTGGATCTTGTGACCATGAGATGGCAATTGATTAGAGGTGGTGAGCTGTCAGAGCAAGTGATAGGAGTAGGAAGCGTTGGGGAAGAAGTGAAGGACATAATAGGATGAGAGGGAGGAGGAGGGGAAATAGAGGAATGGGATGAAGAGGATACTGAGGATAAGAACTGAAACTTGAGGTGTAGGCAGTTTACTAAATGGGAAAAAGGATTCATCAAAAATGCCATCTCTAGATATGTACACACGACCGAATGAAGGATGTAAGCATAAGTACCCTTAGTGATTAGAACTACATCTAATGAAAGCACATTCAAGTGATCGAGGTTGTAATTTATGCGACTTATATAGACAAAGATTTGGATAATAGGAGAAACCAAGGAGTTTGAGATGACAATAAGAGGGAGTTTTATGAAACAAAACCTCAAATGGAGAGTTATCAGAGAGCATAGGAGCAGCAGGAGGATTAATGATGTGTGCGGATTTGGAAAGCACATATTGAGACGAAGGTAGAGGAATTTGTGCGGTAAACATCATTGATAGTCCACATTCTCGATAATATGCCTATTTTTTTCTCTCAATTCGTCCATTTTGAGACGGAGTGTAAGGGTAAGAGAATCAGTGTTGGATGCTGACAGAATTAAAGAACTTTGATAATGGACGAAACTCGCCTCCCCAATCGGATTGAACACACTTTATTTTGGAGTTAAAATTGTGTGAGAATGAAGTTGTAAAAGTTGCAGAACACGGAGTATACTTCATCTTTTGTCTGCAGAAAGAAAATCCAACAATATCGTGAATGATCATCAACACACAACAAGAAATAGCGATATCTAGTAATAGAAGGGTGGGTCTCCATAAATCAGTGTGAATTAAATCGAAAGCATTTGCTGCACAAAAAGTAGAATTTGGAAAAGGAAGAAAATGGGATTTATTAAATCAACAAGCCTCATAGACTGGACTTGAATTTCTTCTGATTGAAATATTACACCTACATAAAATCTTAGACACAGTCTTAGGGCTGAGATGATCAAATCTTTGATGCCAGATTGAGGAGCTAGTTGTGAGCAAAACTAAAAATGCAGTGGGTGAAGTAGAAGGTGTAATGAGAGCTTTATACAGACCATTATGCAGGGGCCTTGCATGAGGATCATCCCTGACAGCATATCCTTGACAAAGAAACAAGAATGATGAAACTCAACGAATACATTGTTATCTTGATAGAGTTTTCTCACACTTATCAGATTATGAGATAGTAAAGGAATGGGTAAAGCAAGAGTCCGTTGAATAAATTTTGAAGAAGTTGGAAAGATAATAGAGCCAATATGAGAAATAAGAGTGAGCTTAGCATTAGCTAGCATAACTTGATCTGTGCCATTGTAGGGAACAAGATTAGAGAGATGTTGACGTTCTGGAGTGAAGTGGTTGGTGGCACCAGAGTCTAAAAACCAGGGTGAACTGTGATTATTAGGCAAGGTAGGAGGAGACAGTAGGAGGTTCAGTGGAAATCACCGTATGCATCGACTTTGGAGGTGCTTGGAAAGAGGTATTAGTTTGGTGGTAACACACAGCATGAGTGTGCCATATTTTGTGACAAATCTGACACTGCAGCTTAAAGGATTGATTTCACGGTCTGGGAGAAAAAATTGGAGGACCAGAAGGTTTTCCCAAAAGGCTAGGGCAATGTATTCTCGAGGGAGGATGGGAAGAAGAGAAACCGGATTGTGACAGAGGAGGAGGTGGGCAAAACACAGTAGACTGACTACCTATATTGGCCTGAAGAGGAGGAAGTTGGGCTGTCAGAGTTCTGTGTCTCTAAACGGAAATTATAGCTTTGTAACATGCTCTGTATATCCTCAACCATATGGTCATAAGATCGGCTTGTCATAGCAGTGACAAATGGATTATATTCAATACCCAAACTGCCCAAGAGATAAAGGATTTGGTTCTTGTGCGATATAGGTTCCCTAACAGCAGCTAGATGATTGCACAGAGAAGGGAAGTGTTGGATGCATTCAGAGTCAGACAAGCCACCTTTAGACAGACGAAGAATTTCAGTTTTGTTATGCGAGCCACATAGGCAGACGAATGAAGTCGTGTTAGAGAAGACCAAATTTCCGCAGCAGTGGTACATACCCTGATATGTAAGAGGAGAGGATCAGATAGAGAAGAGTAAATCCAGCTTATAATAAGTATGTTGTAACATTGCCCGGGGGAAAATTCAGGGTTAAGTTGGAAGGAGATGTCAATGAATTGAGGTGGAGAGGGAATAGTTCCGTCGAGGAAGCTTTCAAGTCTATTCGCAATAATGATATTTAGGAGTTTGTTTTTCCAGACTAAATACTTGTTTGGGGTAAACTTGACAATGAGAGTTTGATTTTGGTTAGGGAAGGGAGGAAGAAAGGTGTTTGCAGATTGCACTGCAGAACAACATTGCTGGAGAAAGACGCCATAGCCCTGATACCAAGATAGAAAAGCTGAAGAAGGTTTTTTTCTTATATATATCAGGAACACGTTTTGTACAGTATTTGTAGAATCTGGGAGAGAGACTTATAACAGAATGGAAAAAAGTTAGTGTACAGGGTGCCACATGGCTGCCTAGAAATGGCTACACTAGGAATGAATCTGTGCATGCTCAAGGCATGAATAAGAAAAATATGCTGTGGGTATGCTGAGAGGTTCAACAGTTATTATAGTCGATGGAGCTGGGACACATGTGGCTGTTTCTTAAAGACTTTAATCTTTTTCATATATAAGCGAACAAAAAATTATAATGTGTTCAACACATTTCTTGTTTACTATGCTGTGAAATTTCTATATCACATGACTCTTTTGTATTGAGGTTTCAGGTATTCCATAACAAAAGCTTTCTGTGTTGCCTTCCTGATGACCTTCTTATCGATATTTGATGTCCCTGTTTTCTGGCCTATACTTCTTTTCTACTGGGTTGTTCTGTTTGTCCTCACCATGAAACGCCAAATCATGCACATGATCAAATTCAAATACGTTCCTTTCAGCATTGGAAAACAGGTGAACTCTCCTGCAATAACGCTAGGCCACCAATTCCCAATATCTTCTCACAAAATGACATTCATGGTTAATAGTTGTCAGTCTTTTGGTGCATGGTTCTATTTGTTAATATGCACTGGCGTCTTTCTGGTTTTGGCAGAGGTATACAGGGAAGCAGTCTGCTTCAAGTAGCAGTAGCAGAAGAAGGGATTGAGGGTCGTTCACAATCCACTGATCTGAGGGAACCTTGTTTTATATCTGCTCAAGTACTTGTTTCCTGTCAGACAAATGCAAAATTTAATACTTGTTGCAAGGTTTTATCAAGTATGTGACGTAATTACTTTATTTTTCTCTTTCCCATTTAGATTGTCTTATTTAGTATGTAGGCGACTTGCATATATGTTTTTCGTTTGACCTCTGTACCAAGATGAACAATATTTCTGTTAGTGTTCCTGGATTCAAGAAATGAAAGAAAAGCCTTGTAAATGGACCCTTTTGTTCTTTGTTTTGTTTTCAGTTTGGGATTATGTCTTACTTCATGCTGCCATTGCTGATTCTGATATTTAATGGTGATTTGGGCTTGGTTCTTTTAAAACTCTACTGTTGGGTTTGAATTGATGATGGAAATCCAACCTCCAATCACTTCATTGGTTCCTTCCAATTTGCTGGGCAGGGTGGTTACATTCTTCAAAAAGCATTAATTAGAATCAACGTATGTAAATATATACACTTTATGTTCGTAATTTGGCTTTCTGTCTTATTAATTGGTTTCAACAACAGTTTTGGCAACTTTCGACCACTTCTCAATTTTAGCTGCCAAATCTCCCCAATTCTCCACTCCTTCCATCAATCTTTTACCGTCTCTTCCATCGCAAATGACTGGAAGAGGGGCTGTTCTCACAGTAGGTACCCCAAATCTTATTCTACTGTCTCATAATTCAAAACCAAGCTTGGATTCAGGCTATACAGCTGGTACACTTGTTTCTGCATTTGAGAGGAAAATTAACAAATCAACCACTCTACTTTGTGATTAATAATAATGTGATTAATAACAAGTTAACCACTAACATATTATTACTAACAACTTAACTACTGAACTATGAAAAATAGACCCTTCAAACATCCCTGTTATATTTGCCGTTAAACATTTAAATTTCTTTCCACGGTAGAGCGCTACACGTTCCTCTGCGGAACGTTACTACTAAATATGAAGCTTCTTGTTTGTTGTTCCTCCGTGGAACGTTATACATTCATCGTTCCGCAGTGGAACGACATAATTCCTGGGCGGAATGTCATACATCATCTGCCTTATATAAATTCACACTACACTCATTGCAATTTCCTAAGCGATTATCGAACCCTAGAGTTTTCTGAGAGTTGAAGTCTACCGCATCCACACGAAGTTGTAACGTTAGTAATTGTTGAACACTAATGGTGTAACGATCCGGTTTTTATTGACTTTTAAAAATCCCATAAAATTTAAAACTTTTCTTTTTATAAAAATATTGAAAGACTTTTTTTTACTTAAAACCTTTTTATAAATTGCAACAGAAAACTTTAAGAAATAAAATATATAATGAATACCATTATTTTCCTTTACGATTTAAATACAAAACATTTTTCTCTTTCTTACATCCCTTAGCCTAGCCAACCACAAGATCCACTCGTGCAAATCCTTTATCAACTGTCTTTGACTTGTTCTCCCATTTCTCATACATACCTAAATCAACAAGACTTAACTAATGAGTGTAACGCTCAGTAAGTGATAGAATGAAATGCAATGCAGATGTGATGCATGATCATGCGATGCATTACAAAAAAGAGCCATATCTCTTCTGGAAGCCAAGAGTGAGATACACCCTAGGGTCATGTGACTTAACCAGTCACTCCGACGAGGAGGTATATCCATAAGAAGTGTTCCACATGCAGGTACCCACTCATTTGTTAAAGATGTTGGGGATTTCAGAACGGGGAAAAGATGAACCCTAGATTCCATGTAGCTACCGCTCTCTATGTGAGAGTATTCTACCGATGGAAAGTCACCAATTTCTCGAACCCCCACACGTCTATTTACATATATTAAGTATGTCATGCAATATGTTCGTGACTAGCATGCGGTCCTATCATGATCATATAAATGTCTAATAAACATATCATTAAAAGAACCTAAATCTAGTAAACACACAACATATAACCCTAATTATTGCGATGTAGGGTCCGAAGACCAAAGCACAGTAAGTATCAACTTACCTGGAGCCTTCAATGCGATAATGTCATTCGCCTTAGTACCTTCAAAACCATTAAATAAACTATCATCAAAATCATAAAGTACTAACTTCACTTTTACCGTTCGATCCCATAATGATTTCTAACAAGGCTATAATTAGATCGATAACCACTTCACCTAATTACAGAGTATATTCCTCAATCTATCAAAGAAGGAATCCAAACTCTTGCAATTATAGGAACCAACCAAACATCAACGTACTATCACAATAACTTATTCCCACAACAGAGTAAAGAACCATTTAACTCTTTCTTTAACACGGAATTATCGAGTGAATAATTTACAAAGTCAACTTCATATATCCTTAATCATCCAAGCCTCACAATTAACAACGAAATACAAGACATTGTTCATTTATGTTCAATAATATCAAAAAGAAATACAGAACAACTCTTCACCAATGTAAAATTCTTTATCACTTACCGAAATACCGAATGTAACTTTTACAGGCATATATCTCTATCCTTCCGAACTAATAACTTAACAAACAGAACCTGACTTCCATGAACAGAACATATTTATCAACAGAAGCATTATTCCAATATGTTCTCAACTATTTCTAAAGCATGACACTATTTCTACACTACAGAACATATCCCAATTGAAATCCAAAGCATTTATCCAAATGTTCAGAACTGGACTTCATTAATTTAATTCTTCGCAGTACAATCTTTACATAAACTTTACAATTTCAGGAAGGAACCAACTTACCTGAAGTACACCCTAAGCTAGGAGCAGGGAGCTTCATCCCATTTTCCTTCGGCCACAACTTTCAAAATTCTCCAAAGAGCGCTAAGGAGCTCACCCAGACCACAATCACAACCTTCAACCATGCTTTATAGACAGAGAAGAGAGAAGCGGTGAAGCGGCACACCCACACTAAGGGAGGGAGCCGCGTGGAAAGTCCTTAGCGTTTACTAGAGCATCACGTGGAGATTACCAGAGGAGCTGCTGGAGGAAACCAGCTCCAGTCCGGTCCAGCACAAACGCACGGGTCACGGTTCGCCCCTACCATCGCCAATTCGTCCATGCCCACTTCATTCCTGCAATTTCCTTCACACGACCAACTTCGTCCAAGACAGGATACCAGGAGAAGAAAACACAGGACAAATAAACGACTTACCTTGACAACGAATTCATAGCTCCAAAATCGATCCAGCAAGCCGCGGCACACCGAGCCCAAGCTCAAGATTCGTCGTACCAGCTGCACAACGACGCCGCCAGACATACGTCTGTCCGCCGGCCAGCGCACCAAGCCCGAGCCCGAGCTCGAGCTCCGCCGTCCTCTCTCTCTCTTCGCCCCTCTCGTCCCCTCGGTCACTCTCTCTCTCCCTCTCCCTTTCGTCTCTTTCGCCTCTCGGTCCCAATCTCTCTCTCCCTCTCAAATGGCCAGCGACCATTTTGTTTTAAATCCACACCGAACCACCGGTTCAGTTCTCCTTCCCCCAACCAACCGATTTTCTTATTCCTCCTTCCAATTTATTCATTCTTTTTATCTTAAATCCTCATCTTTCCATCTATGTAATTTCCCTTAATTAATTATTCCACTTAATCTCATTATTTATTTTCCTCCTTTTTAATTAAAACCGAGCCACATAATTATTTTCAAACTGAGCCGAACCAAACCAGTTCAATCCATAAACATTTAAATTTCTTTCCACGGTGGAACGCTACACGTTCCTTCGCGGAACGTGTGACGACCCAAATTTTTCTTTACTTTAAAAATGCGTTAAATTTAAAATTTTTATAGAACAATTGAATTCTTATTAAAACCTTTCAATTGAAATAAAAGTTCTTTTCTTAAAAAACCCGATTGTTAAAAATGTCGTACTTAAAACTCGTTATTTAAATCTTTATTACCAGCGGAAGACTTTATTTATGAAATCTATTTTTCTCATTTTACAGCGGAAGCATAAATTCTTCATTTTAAAAAGACAATAAATAAATTATTACTTTACATTTATAAAACTCTCTTTTCTTTTACTTTCCTTAGCCTAACCAGCCACAAGTTCAGCACGTGCAAATCCTTCATCAACTGCTCATTGATCTAGTCATCATTTTCTCGTGCATGTACCTACACCATTAGCAAACTGTGAGCCCGAGGCCTAGTAAGAAATGAGATATGCATTATGATCATGTCTCTCTTTAATTCTTTTGGAATGGGTTCCGCCCCAAACCAATTTTTTCTTTACATTTCATTCTTTCTCTCTTTCATTCATAACTCGTACGTCAAGCGGGAGATTGAAGGAACCCATGTGTGAGGGAATAGTCTTGGTCAGCTTCTAACCTCCTCTGTGTAGCTAGTCTCGTTCCCGACAAGGGAGGGGCGTAAAGTCTAACTATCAAATTAGATCTGAACTACATGTCCGTCCCCCAACTCCCAATTTCTTTTCTTTTCATTCATTTCATTTACTCGTACATCGAGCGGGAGATTGAAGGAACCCATGTGTGAGAAAATAGTCTTGATCGGCTTCTAACCTCCTATGTGTAGCTAGTCCCGTTCCCGACAAGAGAGGGGCAAAAAGTCTAGCTACCAGATTAGATCCGAACTACCCCTCCGTCCCCCAACTCCCCATTTTCTTTTTCTTTTATTAATTTCATTTATTCTTTTCCTCACATAATGCGTATGAGTACCACCCCAGAGGCGGCACTTCCTACTTGATTATATTATCATGATGCATGTCAATGAGAAACATTATCGTGTTGCATGTCAATGAAAAACAGTAATCGTAACAGTATAAAAGTATGAGACATAAAACAGTAATCACAACAAAATAAAAGTATGAGACATGGAAAATCAACTAACATGCTACACATGACGATATACTCTAAAACATGTTTGGCAATTTAAAGGAAGCAATAACGATATAGGCATGCTTGATAATTTAAAGAAAGCAATAATGTAGGCATACTTGGCAATTTAAAGGAAACAATAACGATATGTTAATATCTTAAACATGCTTTGAGATTAGATTAATAAAGTGCGAAAACATAGGCATAATATGGCAGCATAGTAGAAATGTAAACAAGCAATTAAGGGAAAGACACTGCTAATGGTATAGGGCCTCCACAGGCCAACGACTCTACTCAATTTCTTACCTTAGAGCTTTATCGCGTATTTGTACTTAGTCTTTATCCTTCTTCTCTTTTTTGATACTTTCACAATTCAATAACAATTATCATTAATCTAATTGGTTAATCAACTTATAAATACGTCTCTTTCCTATTCTTAATTCTTATACATTCTTTCGTTTCATAATCTAACCTCAACTAATCGCACATTAGCTCTAATTAACACCCCAAAAGGAACATAACCCATCTCAATATTCATTTTCTAATCTTATCAAGGTATCGAACCTTCAATAATATTATACAACCACATTTATAAGAACATGGTAACATTTCATTATTCATTAACACCAATTTAACGGGGCAAGTACACAAATCCCTCCCCCCCTTTATTTCATTTCTTCATCATATATAACCATGCAGGATCAACAAGGAGTACCATCCCACAAAACACACATTTAAACATTGCATATTTTGTCACAAAGAGCTTTATAAGCATCCTTCATCACTCACAGATTCATTTAATTAATTAAACAAAGAGCATACCACAATTCAATTCAGCAGTTTACCCACACAGGAATCAGACACAGAGTTAATCAAAATCCCAGTGTATATCATCCAAAGTAGTAAACAATAGGGATTAATTCCATTAATCATTCCTACCAAAACCGTAACTCCATAACATAACCAAATTACAGTCAACAGTGCACAATGTCCATAACCTCTGTCATCTACTCCTAACCAAAGTCACAAATTCATAAGCCCAAGAAGGAGGAAAACATTACCAGAAGGCAGAAGTAGACTCGAGAGAAGCTTCCCAACCTCTTCCCTTCACAGATGTTTCTCATCACTTTTCTTCAGCTTCAAACTCCTCAATTCTTCCTCTCCCTTGCAATCCACAACTTCCAGAGAGTATTTGCCCCCCACTTCTCCAGAACACTGTACACACTCGGCCATTCCTTCCCTCCTCTCTGCAATTTCTAATTCATCAGAGAGAGGCATACCATACACCATGCCTCTGCCACAAACATGCCCAGCCTTACCCTGTCATCACCACTCCACGCACGTCCATGCTGTCGATTTCCAGAGCAAGAACCAGAGGGAAGAGATCGGTTTGGACGAAACCGCAAGCTGGACCACAGGCCTTCGGTCGATCCAGCACGAACCGCCAGCTCTGCCATCGACCCGAGGCTGGCAATCGCTGCCTCACTATCACCGACCCTTGCCGTCGCCATTCCATCGATGCCGCCGTCACCAGACACCCAGAATCGGCAGAACGTCGATGCCAGACACTGCCCCAATCAGTCCTGCGAGCCGCAACCCGAGCCCTAGCCCGCAACCCGATTTTCCATTTTGTCGCCAACAGCTCGCCAGACATGAGCCAACCCAAGCCCGAGCTCACCGTCTGCCATCGTCCTACACGGTCTCCCTTCGCTCATTGCTCCCCATCGCTCTCGGTCTCCAACTCACTCTCTCTCTCTTTCTTTGGTTCTCTTTCTCTTCACCACGATTTCTTTCTCTTTTCTCACTTTGCAGAATGGCCCGAGGCTATTCCTTCCTTTTGTTCAACAACCGAACCGGTTCACGGTTCACTTCTCCTCTCCTTGTTTTTCCTTCAATTTCTCCTTTCCCCCTAATTTTCTCACTCCACTAATTTAATTCATTTAATTACCATTTATTTTAATTACATTAATCTCCATTTCTTCTTCTTCTTTTAATTAAAAGAAAACCGAGTCACATAATTTTTGGACCAAGCCAAACCAACCCGGTTCGATCTATTATTCTCCCATTTAAAATTGTGATTTCAAACGAAAGAAGGTGTCCATGCCTTGTCCACACTCGTTCGAAAAGTTCGATAATTTTGACAGATTCGAACTCTCCTCGTTTGCCATTGTCCGCAGGCGTCCACATTCGTCTGAAAACTCCAAAATACACCTTCCAAATTAAACTTAATTATCCTCCAATAAATTCCTATAACTTATAATCAACTGAATACGTATTTGGTAATACCTCTTTAATTATCCAATTAATCAAAATACCTCTAATTACTTTCCAATTATCCTTATTAAATTCTGATATAAAAAGTTGGGGTATTACAGAACGTCATTACTAAATATGAAGCTGCTTGTTTGTTGTTTCTCCGTGGAACATCATACATTCCTCATTTCGCAGCAGAAAGACATACTTTCCGCTGAGGAACATCATTACAAATAAAAGTTTTCCTTTGTTTCTCATTCTCCCTCGTGGAATGTCATACTTTCCGCTGTGAAAAGTTGGCATTCCGCCGCAGAACATCATAATTCCTGGGCGGAATGTTATACATCCTCTGCCTTATATAAATTCACACTACACTCATCGCAATTTCCTTAGCGATTATCGAACTCTAGAGTTTTCTGAGAGCTGAAGTGTACTGCATCCAAACGAAGTTGAAGCGTTGTAATTGTTGAACACTAATGGCGTTTGGGAGTGTTCAGAAATTCGTTAACTGCATATTTGAAGTGGAGCTCATGTCCATAGTCGTAGCACATGATGTATGTGCATTTGGAGACGAAGCTGCTGTAAAACTTGAGAATTTTCAATAGAATAAATTCATGTATAAATTTTTCGCGTTAAAATTTGGTCATAATGTTGAAAAGTTGACTCGAATTGTTGCGTAACGACCACGCGTGAAAATTTGGTCAATTGGTGAAAACCAGAGGGATTGAATGTTATCGTGCTGTACCTAAATCGAGAGGGTGAATTTGAAAAATTATTTTGGTTAAAATGAGGTTCTCGGTTGAGTTTGGAGCAATGCAAAATCGAAGTTGAAATTGGAAAAAGAATATGATTAAATTAAAGTGTAAAATATATAATATATATTAGGAATATATTATATATTATTAATATTGTTATATAAATAAATGAAATAAGAGAAAGTAAAGGTGAAGGGGGGAAAGAGAGAGGTTTAGCGGGAATGCAAAAAGAAAAGAGATATTGAAATAAAAGGAATAGAAAGAGAAAAGGGTTTGGGTTAAAAGGGAGATATGGCCGCCGTTGGATGAAATTGATTAAAGAGAAAGGAATTAAAAATGAAAGAGAAGGGAGAAGGATTTGCGGTATGCTGAAGGAAATGAAATTTTAAGAGAGGAAGAAGAATAGGGTTTTATGTTTTCTATCCTCCCTGCTTCACTTCGGCCGACAGAGGCGATTCGGGCACGGGAGAGACAACCGTGCCAGAGAGCTTTCGCGAGGGATCGATCCCGGCGACGACATCCGACTCTATTCGAGCGAGAACCATCCCAACGGCGAGCTTCCGAGCACAGGCGACAGCAGCAGCTCCGACGAGGTTGAGCTGTCTGAACGTCGATTAACAGAATCGCAAAGCTCCACTCCCCTGATTTTGAAACGCCGGTGAGCAAAAACAGAACCCTGACTATGTTCTGTTGGTAATGGATTTTCAACTTGATTGTTTTGTTTCGATTTTTAGAGTATAAGTAGACTTCTGGAGTGCGAGGACAAAGCTGAGGAGCTCCATCTCGCCGATTTTCAGACTCTGGTGAGTATGACTGATATGCCCGATTGTGCTCTGGTTTTGGGTTCCGATTTTCTGCCTCTGTTTCGTTTTGGGATTTTTGATGAAATAGCCGATGATATGGCTCTGTTTTGCTTTGTTCTGTTTGGATTCGGTGAGGGGTTCAGTTTTGAATTCCTTGCTGTTTAGATGGATAATGCTCATTGTTCTATTTCAGTTTTGATGGAAATGCTGATAGATTCATGCCCTGTTTTTGTTTGGGTTGTTTTCTGTTGTGAAGAGAAAATGCCTCTTTTCAGTTTAGTTTTTAGTGAAGTTTTCCATATTGGGTACTGCCTTGATTAAATTTATTGGGGATATATATGTTGCTGAGGACAATAATATGGTGAATTGGGGGTTTGGTTTTGTTATTTCGACAACAATTTACTAGACATTACAGGGTTCTTGGTTTGGTTTCCTTACGGATTGGTGGATATGGATAGGATAGAAATCTGTTGTTTGGGTTTATCCCTTGTTCTGATTACCGATTTGTTGGTCCTGTTGGGTGAGTTAGAATTAGTGAACGCTAAGTTGTAGTCTTGAAGCAGTGGGAAAAATGATATTCAAGATGGTCTCTCTGATGGATAGACTCTTTGAGTGTTCTTAACTATTATTCATTTGGTTATTGTTTGATGGACAATATTGAGATTAATAACCTATGGTTTTGGAAAGGATTTTATGTTTGTTCACAGCTTTGATAAAAGTCATTGAGGATTACAATCTATTGATAAGGTTTTGTTGGGAAATCTTAGGTGATTTGTTTACACATCGATTGGTCCCTTAGATTGATATGTGATCTTTCCACTTGATTATTGAGTCATTGACAAGAGTGTTTGTCCTCTGACATGTTCTAGGTTCGGACGAGTTTGTAGACTTCGGGCTGATGCCTAAGGTAGTTGTTCCTTAGTATACGAGAAAGGACCGCCAACAAGGTAGGTGCTTTATACTTAGTTGCTTGCATCGCATTGCATGGTTTTCAAAATAAAACTCTATTTGGTGGATTACCACACATGAAAAACCTGACGGGGACTGTTTGACAGCACGTCAGCTTTTGTACTATATATGTACAAAAGTTTTACACGTTTACTTTCGTGCATTGAATTTCATGTTTTTATGTGATGATTATAACCTGTTTGGGCTGAATCCTCCTGGCACTTGGGACGGTCTCAGCGTCAAAGTATTAAGGGGACACCCCCGATACATCTCTTGCTACGTGGAGATGTTTTGTTTGCGCGCTGTGTGAAATAGGAGACTTTGGGAAGGTGATGACTGCTTCCGTGGGTTGCAAATCCCTAAACCTGATTAGGGTGTATATATATTACGGGCGTGTCGTAGCGGAATTTGCACGACAAGCTGAGTGACGAGCTCGGTCTACAGACCGCTGTCATTTTTCTTCCTCCGGGCTCATGAGGTGTTGCTTGCATGATATGGCCACCTTTTTGTGTGTTTGTTCGGGGGAGTCTTTGAGTGACCCTCCTTTTTCACGGATCACGAGTTCAGAATAAAACACGACGAGAGTATTTTAACATATAGTTGTTTATGTATACAACCATGTCTTCTTAAACCTCGTCGGAGGCTTTTGGGCCTGATTTTCTTGAGGCGAAAAAGATTTAAATGTTTTATTAAAATGTGCATGATTCCCTGAAACCCATGGTTTTCAAAAAAAGGTAAAATAAGTTTTACACATGCATGGTATTTAGTATAAATTCCATATTGAGTTAGTCATTCACCCCACGACTTCCACCACTCTAGGTAAAGAGAAGATTAAGTAAGCTTGAGCGGGAATTAGATTGGAGATATTGTTTACATTAGTTCTTCGTTAACTAGTGAAACTCTTATTTATCGGTAAGCGTAACAATGGATGACTAATTATTTTTAATTTGGGTGATTGTAAAAATATTTAACTTGGTTGTTGGATTTCCTGGATTGTGTGCACATTACTTACTTGGATTCATAAGTTATTATGTTCGCATTATTTTTTTTATCTCGCAATCACTATATGGACCGTGCCTCATTACAAGTGGGTCGTGGCTGGGTATTTATACAACTCTTTCGCAATAATTTAACAAGCCTTGGGCTAGGCGATTGAGTCTTCTACAAAGACTGGGTCGTTTGGCCCAGTGTTTCTGTCCGGCCCCCCTCTGGGTCGTGACAGCTTCTATAGTGGTGCATTCCATTTTGAAAACTCTAGACGAATAGAAGCTCCATTCATTATATGAATCCAGTGACGAAGACATGGACAATAGTAGGCCTCAACGACCACCACAGACAGAATGCACTTTCGCTAGTATGTGTCTTGGCAAGAAGTATAGTTTTTTTAATCAAATTAGAGAAGAAATTGTGGATCATACGTTGAAGAATGAGTATGAAATAAAATTCATCCACAGTGACTTTCATCGGTTGAGGGTTGCCTGCCAAAAAGGGTGTACGCCTAAAAAATGCAAGGTGAACTGACATTTTAAATAAAGAGCTATAATGACATTCACACTTGCTCAAGAAAGATGGAAAACTGTCATACTTTTGTCAAAAGGGTGGCAACACATTGCTTGGACAGATTTAAAAGTCAAATCGATTGGGACCTTCCTTCCATAATTGAGACAACCAGGAAGGATTTTAACGTGAACATTACTCTCAGTCTTGCTAGAAGGGCAAGAAATGCAGCCCGAACAATGAATGAAGGGGATGACAATGAGCAATACAAGCTCATATGGTCATATGGCGAGGAGATTCGAAGGTCTAATCCTGAAAGTTCGTTGCGTGTTCAGCTAGAGAGGATTGATCTTTCTCACAGTTCAACATTTAAAATGATCTATATATGTTTGGTTGCATGTAAGATTGGGCTGTTGAACTGTGGTAGACCGGTTATTTGTTTGGATGGTTACAACTTGAAGGGATTGACTCTGGGCCAGCTACACATTGCTGTCAGCATCGACAGGAATAATTGAATTTATTCGATTGTTGTAGCAGTGGTTAAAGTAGAATGTAGGTATTCTTGAAGTTTGTTTTTGGAATGGTTGCTCAAGAATCTAAACACTCTGTCTGGCAATGGGTGGACAACCATATCTGACCGACAAAAGGTACGGTTGATTGCTTTTGCCATCTATGCTTATGTTATGCATTGTGTATGAATGTTTGACTCAGACTGTTAATTTTTGTAGGGGCTGGTGCCAGCTGTCAGAGAGTTTGCAAGGTCAACGGAGCATCGTTTTTACATTTGACACCTGTATGGCAATTTTCAATAACAATTTAAAAACAGGTTATTTAAGGATGCAATGTAGGGCGCTTCTAAGGCCACAACATCACCACACTTTGAGAGAAAGATGAAGAAGCTATTTTTACTTGACCCGTTAGCCCACATATATATATGAGGAATAGATGCGAGCTTCTGGGTCAAACATGCCTTTAGCTTCATCCTAAAGTGCAACACAAGCCTGAACAAGTTGAGCAAGTCTTTCAATGTCTGCATCCTACCAGCCTGAGACAAATCAATTCTTAGTATGTTCGAGGTTATAAGAAAGGGCATGATGTGTAGGATCGTTAAGAAATACGAAAAATGGTGCAGTCGACAAACCTTTTGTGCTAGCAGATCAAGAATTAACTTGCCAGACTACAACTTGCAAATCGAAAGTGGAGTCCTATTTTTTCAAGTGCTGCCCAGTTTGAGGCGAGCAACGGTAATGAATAGTACGTTGTCAATTTGGACAGGCATACTTGTAATTGTTATCGGTGGGAGTTGACTGACATTAGATGTGTCCATACAATCCTGTGTATGTAATTTATGAGGAGATCTCCCAAGGAATTTGTGGATGAGTGCTACCACCGAGAAACATACATAAGGATGTACTCTTACTTTGTCACGCTTAGTGGATAAATCTTGTGGCCTATGACGGATCGTGATCCAATTATGCCACTGTCATTTAAGAGACGTCCCGAAAGGCCGTAAAAACAAAGAATAAGGGATGTTGATGAGGCCCCAAGCCGGATAGTGTTACCTAGGAGATATTTCAACATGACATGTGGTCGGTGTGGGGATGTGGGTCACAATTCCTGCACGTGTCAAGGTGGAGGCCCAGAGTCAAATGCATGTGGCAACCGCAGGTCTAGAGGCAAAGGCGGGAGAAGAATCTCGCTTGATGCATTTATGGGTTTAACAGTTCCTAACATAATTTTAGAGACAGTTCTTGAGACGTAGGAGTATAATGCGCAAGATCCACAAATACAATCAAACACAAATGTGGACCTTAACCTTGATTAAATATATTAAATGGAAAGTCGTCATGCCTCTTAAAACCAATAGAGTACTCAATTACATTGATGGATCTTTTGAGATTAATAAAGTGATGCATACATTGAATGAGATTTGTTCCAAGAGAAAGTGGCTAAAACCAAATTACAGGTTCAAGCATGTTCTTTTAAAAAAAACATGTTTGAACCTGTAATTTGGTTTCGGTTACTTTTTTGGAACAAATCTCATTTAATACATATTTCTCTCCATTAATCTCAAAAGATCCATCAATGTGATTAAGTACTCTACTGGTTTTAAGAGGTATGGTATCTGCAATGCACATGTATATTATATGGTTATAATGAAATTGATAATTTGGTTTGCCTCTATAATACACATGTACATTAGATGGTTGTAATGAAATAGATAATTTAGTTTGCGTCTGTAATGCACATGTATATTATATGATTGTAATGGAATGAAATTATTTATTAATGATGAATGAAATTGATTAGTATGAAAATATAATTTTTGACAAAGTGGAATTGAGACAGATTAGAACCAAAGTAAGTGGAATTGCGGTCAACTGGAACCAGAGTAAACGTCAAGATTTTGCAGCGAAATTTTGATTTCCGTTGAGGAACAGAATGTCAGAATTCCTCTACCTTATATATTTTGGTGTTATGCACATGTTGCTTAAATTTTTGTAATGAATATGTTAATTGTTTGTTGATGATGGATAAAATTGATAATTTGGTTTGAGTCAAAGATTCTCTCTCTCTTTCAAAAAAGAAAAATTTTGCAAGAGTTTCTCTTATTTTAGTTTCTCTCCCCTGTGACATTATCAAAACTAGAAATCCAACCAGATATTATCCAAACAGATAGTTTTCAAACATATATTATCTGAAACAACTTGTTCTCTTTTACTCTAAAAAAAACTTAAACTTTTTAAAACCAATTTTAAAACAAAATAAAACGTGACGGAAGGCATTCCTTAAAAAAACATTTATTTTTAAAAACAAGAAAATATACTCAGTACTTATTACAAATTCTTTTCTATGTACTATTTATATTTTTACTTATTGAAAATAGCACCCTCTTTTTACTTGTCGTTCCCATTTCGTTTAGATAGCCCAATCTCACCGTCAAATCTATCATCAACTGCTGCTCTCCTTGATAAGTGCATACCTATATCATGAGATAACCATGAACCTAACGTTCAGCAACAAATAGAATGAAGTATGATGCATGCATGTGTTTGATTATTTTAGAAAGGAATCCACCTAATTTGTTATTTACACAAATCTCATATAAATTCGGGACATTGGAGATATTTCCCACAGGGGCTCGGAATCTAACCCTTGGGCAGAATAAGCTCTCGCATCTCGACGAGGGAAGAGTATCATCTCAAGTCTCCTAGTTAGATCTGAAATTACCTCTCTAACCTCCAATTTTCATTTCATTTAATCTGATCTCTCCTGTGCAATGTATGTGAATACCAATCTAGATATGACATTCCTAATTGTTTTTAATCATGATGCATGCCAGGCAATGCTTTAAATTTCAATACTATATAAATGTTATAACACAGGGAGCTTCAAACAATATAAGCACATCAAACATGGATTTCACTATCACATGCATCAATAAGCAGGAAGCACAACAAAACAGAGAACTAATGCCAAATAGGACAACCACTCTTAAAATTTAGCCTCCATTACTATAAACCGTATGCATCAAGGACAGACAATCAACACTAGCAGCAATCACCAAGGAAGTCACAGAGAATAGCAACGAAATATCGCCAAAGGAATCTACCAACCAAGCACGTACAACATTCTGTATACTTAAACTAAACACAACAAATTCTAATCCCATGATGTAGGCCTCCACTGGCCACTCACATGCACTATTTCTTACCATTTTACACAGTCAAACCTCAACTTTGGACGTTCCTCTTCACGGTTCCTTTGGCACACCCACACAAGAAATCCCTTCTTTCTTTTCTCTGTGTCTCTTCACTTCTCTCGGCTCACACTCTTTTCTCCAAAGAGCTTCACCTTTCTCAGACTCTATGTATCACAGATAGCTGTCCCTCACGTTTTCTCTGTTTTTCTCCCTTTTCTCTCTATAAATGAAAGCCCTCTAGAACACTTTCCTGCCTTTGTGTTTCATAAATAGAGAGTAGAAGCCTCCTCTGATAGACGTTTCACCAACCACGGTGGATGTGGCCCAATCCATGTATGCATAGATAATGTTATCGCTTCGGGAAAATTGAGGGAAATCCATTGGGTAATTCACAAAATAGGCGCAGAAGGAAAACAATATTTTGGAAAATCCCTTGGTAGAGGTCGAGCACGGCCGTGAATTTCAATGCACCAATCGAGCAGTGCTCGACCCATGCAATATGAAAATCCCATTTTTCATTTACAAGTCGAGCATAGCTCGACTTATCCAATGTGGTTGATGCTTCATTTTAATTCCAACCATAATCTTCTCTTCTCTCTCCTCTTTTGCATCTTGATTAACTTTAATACTTCATTTTCCAATTAATCAACTTAATTTCATGTCTCCAAATTAAATTTATATCTTAATTAATCTAATAATATTTCTACTTTAATCTTCATTGCATTATATCAAGTGTACCACACGTATTTCAGAATGTATTTTCTTTTATTAAAATATCTATTCCGTAAAATCCTTTTTACTTAACTTATATCCATTTTATCTGTAATTATTGCATTAAGGTACCATATATTATTACGGAACACATTCCCTTTTATCGAAACATACATTCCACAAAGATTCTTTACATTACATTTATAGAGTGATTTATTCGGGAATTACATTATCCAACAATCAACATTAAATATATATATTATCAAAGTCAAAACAATTAACTAAACAAAGAGACAATGAATAAATATTCGGTACATGAACATCAGTATCCCAATCTGTATCTCTACACATCAAGTAAACTAAGTTGGTGCCGCCTTCTTGCGAGATTTCTTCCGCAAATCCGTGATAGCAAATGACAACTACGAGTCCAGGTATACGTTGGACCCTTTGACGTACAAGGGACTCTTATCAGGTAGCTCTTCAAGAGGGTGAAAGCCGGTCTCTTTGCAAATTCACAGCAGCCCTAACCCCCCACTGGTACATCAAAAGATGTCGTGTGGGCTAAAATGCAAAGAAAAAAAAATAGCACATAAGCGGAAAACACTATGAATCTACACAAGAGAAAAGATGTACCTCTCTTTGTCAATTGGTGTTACGACGATTGCAATTGCTTCTAACAGCAACACCTAGTAAAGGTAGTGAGTGTGCAGGTCAACGGAAGACAAAAAACACGGTTGCTTTGGCTGTGACTGAAATGTAAACCACGCATTAGAATTGTTCAAACATCAAAGACAAACTAGATTACGTGAATCCACCCTATTGTCATTAGCAAATTTTCATATTGAAAGTTGAAGTATTCTTCTTCGTTCAACGCATAACATTGCATACAAAAAATGCAACGTAATGATAAGTATTAAAATAAAATATTTTCAACTACTTATTGAAACAGAACTAGAGATGACAAACGAGCTGGCCGAGTAGAGCCAAGCTTGGCAAGGCTTGGTGTTAGAATCCAGGCTTGTCTAGGACGTGTTGTCCATGGCCGCCCATGCTAGAGTAGTTTTCTTTCTATTTATGGAAGTTCCTTTGTATTTCTTTTATTTCTATTTTGGGCAAGTGACTCCTCACCACAAAAGCATGTTTACTCCTGCCATGGTGGGAATGGTCCAGAATGCTCTTTAGGGGGAGAGGCATGACTGCACGTAGACCCCCCTATCCAATGTAATTTGCTGACAATCAATGATAAAGCTTTTTACATACAAACTATGCTCAATGACGCTGTTTTCGATTAATCTCGCTTGCTTACTGCTCGTTCGTTAGACACAAAGGTCGTTCTAACGTCGTGGGCAATTGGTGCCGTTGGCACTCTTCGTAGGCTAACTCGTTGTTCCCTTTAACAACGAGTGCCGCACGGTCTCTCTTAAGTCTCTTGAAAGTAGGACCGTGACAGTTGGTATCAGAGCCTAGTTGGCTCAAGTCGCAAGAAAGCATGCCGAAAAAGAATTTGCTGGAGAAAACAAGCTCGTCGATGGATCAGCTCGAACGATTAATCGAGCTGGAAGAGGAGATGAAGTATCTCCAAGAAATCCCTGATAACATTTGTTTTCTGGAGGAGCGAATGAAGGAAATGTCTGAATTTCCTGCTGAGATTGTTGCTGTTCATAACAGGATAGACACCATCCCGATCCAAGAGCTGATTGATCGGGTGGAGAACCTCGAATTCCGACCAGAGAAGGGAAAAGGGGTAGAAAGTGGAGAGAGCTCCACAAGTGCTATAGTCAGGGTCCTGGAGCGTGTTGAAGAGATCGACCAAGCTCATACTCAACTATCAAGCACCGTGACTGGCCTAACGAAAGACTTCAAGATGATGTTTGAATCCCTCAAATCTGAGATCGTTGAAATAAACATCAAATTGAACGTCACTATGAGAGCTATGCGAAACCAAACTTAAGCTTCAAGTTCGGTTGAACCCAATCGGGTGAAAATCCCAAAGCCAAAATCCTTTGAGGGAGCCCGCGATGCCAAGGAAATAGAAAATTTCATCTTTGACATGGAACAATACTTCAAAGCAACTAAAATTGATGATGAGTCAAAGGTGACCTTGGCCACGATGCATCTTATTGGAGATGCAAAACTTTGGTGGAGGCCAAAATACAATGATATTTGCAATGGTGACTGTACCATCGATACTTGGGAAGAGCTCAAAAAGCAGCTGAAGGATCAGTTCTTTCCTGAAAACGTTGAGTTCAATGCATGTCAACTATTGCGAGAACTAAAACAGACTAGCAGCATCCGCGAGTACGTTAAAACGTTCTCAGGGCTCATGCTAAATATTCGAGACATATTAGAGAAAGACAAGATCTTCACCTTCATCGAAGGACTGAAACCGTGGGCCAGGACAAAGTTATATGAACATAGGGTACAGACCCTCTCAAGCGCTCTTGTTGCTGCCAAACAATTATTCGACTACTCCAACGAGAATCCTAGTCAGAAAAAGAATCCTCCCAACAATTCAAGCAATACGAAGTCCCCTAGACCAAACCCGAGTGCCGCTGAAAGAAAGTCGTATGTCCCAAGAGAGGGCCAAGAGACATCGAGGGGAGCTAATTACCAACAACCAACGAATATGCCTATGTCCTGTTTCTTATGCAAATGACCACATCGAGTGGCTGAGTGCCCCCATAGATCGGCGTTAACAGCTCTACAAGCGTCGATTACTAACGACAACCCAGCAGAAGTTGTCGAAGTAGAACCCACAGAAGTTGTAGAAGTTGGGACAATGACGTTCTTATCAGTTGTTCAACAACAGAAGGATGAGCTGAAAAAGACCCCCACTAAAAGCCTCATGTATGTGGAGACCCTTATCAATAATAAAGTTGTCCAAAGTACTATGATTGACTCGGGAGCTACCCACAACTTCATAACTGAAAAGGAAGCGTGCCGCTTGGCCCTTAAACTGGAAAAGACCACTGGTAAGATGAAGACAGTGAATGCAAAAGCAATGCCTGTGGTTGGGGTCGTAAGAAGGGTCCAATTAAAGCTCAATTCGTGGTTGGGACCAGTCGATTTTGTTGTGGCGAAGATGGATGACTTTGATACTATACTTGGGATGGAATTCTTGATGGAACACAAAGTCATCTCCATTCTCTCTGCAAAATGTTTGGTGATTACAAGGAACAACCCAATAGTAGTTCCCGCAATTCTCAAGCAACCAAGCCCCAGTAACATAAAAATGATCTCGGCTATGCAGTTTAAACGAGGACTGAAGAACCAAGATCCAACCTATGTTTTTGTCCCCTCGATCATGGAGAAAGGCAAGGAAGAAGTAGTGCCTTCAGAAATTATGGAAGTACTTGAAGAATATAAGAGTACTATGCCTGAATGCTTACCGAAGTCACTATCTCCGCGCAGGGACATCGATCATCAGATTGAGCTCACCCTAGGAACTAAACCCCCAGCAAAAGCGCCCTATCGAATGGCCCCACCAGAACTGGCAGAACTAAGAAAGCAATTAGATGAAATGCTTGAGGCAGGGTTCATCAGACCTGCAAAGGCACCATTTGGAGCACCTGTGTTGTTCCAAAAGAAGAAGGACGGTAGCTTACGCTTGTGTATTGACTATCGGGCCTTGAACAAAGTCACTGTTTGAAACAAGTATCTCATCCCACTCATCACAGATCTTTTTAATCAACTGTACAAGGCAAAATATTTCACAAAGCTCGACTTGCATTCAGGTTATTATCAAGTCAGGATTGTAGAAGGTGACGAGTAAAAGACGACTTGTGTGACCAGATATGGAGCTTTTGAATTCTTGGTGATGCCCTTTGGACTGACAAATGCTCCCGCGACTTTCTGCACTCTAATGAACCAAGTATTTCATGAATTCCTTGATAAATTTGTGGTGGTATACTTGGACGACATCGTGGTCTATAGTGAGAGCATTGAAGAACATCAAGTTCACCTTCGTCTAGTCTTCGAGAAACTGAGACAGAATCAGTTATATGTAAAGAAAGAAAAGTGCTCCTTCGCTCAGAAGAGTATTGGGTTCCTTAGCCACATTATTGAACAAGGCCATCTTTGCATGGATGTAGACAAAGTCAAGGCAATCCAAGAATGGAGAAACCCCACTTCAGTTACAGAATTGCGTTCCTTCCTTGGTCTCGCAAATTATTACAGGCGGTTTGTAGAAGGATTCTCCAAGAAGGCAGCACCTCTCACCGAACTGTTAAAGAAGGGAGTCCCTTGGGAGTGGAGCCAAGAATGCCAAACAGCCTTTACCAACTTAAAAGAAACTATGATGCAAAGTCCAGTTCTGGCTCTAGCCGATGTGATCTTGCCATTTGAAGTCGAAACTGATGCATCTGACTTTGCACTAGGAGGAGTTTTACTACAGAATGGCCATGCTGTCGCTTATGAAAGCCGTAAGCTGAAAGAAGCTAAAAGAAGGTACATAGCCTCAGAGAAAGAAATGTTGGCTGTAGTACACTGCCTTCGTGTATGGAGACAGTACTTACTTGGATCAAAGTTTATAGTAAAGACCGACAACAGCGCAATTTGTCATTTCTTTGAGCAGCCAAAGCTAACCTCCAAACAGGCGCGTTGGCACGAACTTATCTCAGAATTTGACTTCCATTTTGAGCATAGGTCGAGCCAATCAAATCGGGCAGTTGATGCCCTCAGTAGAAAAGCAGAATGTGCTAGTCTTTGCTATTTATTTCAACTTCAAGCAAGTAGAGTTACTGGATCTATGAGAGATCGCATTCGAAATTATCTACAAGACGACCCTGCTGCTTGGGCTATCATGCAATTAGTAGAGGAAAAGAAGACGCGACAATTTTGGATCGAAGAAGACCTGCTATTAACCAAGGGAAATCGCCTGTACGTGCAACGGAGTAATGATCTACGGCAAAATCTATTGAAGGAATGCCACGACACCTTGTGGGCTGGTCATGCAGGATGGCAAAGAACGTATGCCCTACTAAAGAGGGGATATTATTGGCCTCACATGAAAGACGACGTGATGCAATATACCAAGACCTGTTTGGTATGTCAGCAAGACAAGGTGGAAAGAGACAAAGTGGTGGGTTTGCTAGAACCATTACCGGTGCCGACGAAGCCTTGGGAAAGTATATCTCTTGACTTCATCACCAATCTGCCACCTTCAAACGACTTTTAAGCAATCTTGGTGATAATCGATCGGTTTTCCAAGTACGCTACTTTCATAGCTGGCCCAAAATATTGCTCCGCAGAGACGACAACGCAACTTTTCTTCAAGAATGTTATGAAATTTTGGGGGATACCTCAAAGCATCATTAGTGATTGAGACACCAGATTCACAGGAGCCTTTTGGGTAGAACTATTCAAGCTGTTGGGATCTAGCTTAAATATTTCTTCCAGTTATCACCCCCAAACGGATGGTCAGACTGAACGTTTTAACAGCTTACTAGAAGAATATCTGTAGCACTTCATCAACACCAACCAGAAGAATTGGCCAAGTCTGCTTGATGCTGCACAATTCTGTTTCAATTGTCAGAAAAGCTCTTCTACAGGAATGAGCCCATTTGAAGTCATTTACAGAAGGCAACCAACTATGTCGCACACCCTCGATCATCCATACTCAGGGAAATGCCCAAAAGCCTACAACTTCTCGAAGGAGTGACGACAAAATACTGAGATAGCTCGTGCCTACTTGGAACGAGTCTCTAAACACATGAAGAAGTGGGTACACTTGAAGAGACAGCCGCTAGAATTTAAAGCTGGAGACCTTGTATTAGTGAAACTCTTGCCGGAACAACTTCGTTTCAGAGGTCAGAGAGACAAACGACTGGTTTGGAAGTACGAAGGTCCAGTCCAAGTCATTGAAAAGATTGGACGGGCCTCCTTCAGAGTTAATCTATCGGCGTGGCTTAAAATCCACTCAGTGATCCACGTCAGCAACCTAAAGCCGTATCACCAAGACGAAGAAGATCAGGAGCGGAACAACATCACCAGGCCAGATATCGTCCTTAGTAGATCAAGGCGTCCAAACAAAGGGGAAGAAATTCTAACAGATCAAAGTGTCAAGACAGGCCGCCGCCTACGCATAGAGTATCTTGTCAGATGGGAGGGACTTAGAGACAACGAAGTTACTTAGGAGAAAGCTGAAGACTTGGAAGATGCTACGCAGAAGATTGAAGAGTTCAAACTGAAGATAAGTTGATGAGGGCGTCAATAGCTCAAATGGGGGAGGATGTTAGAATTCGGGCCTGTCCAGGATGTGTTGTCCATGGCCGCCCATGCTAGAGTAGTTTTCTTTCTATTTATGGAAGTTCTTTAGTATTTCTTTTATTTCTATTTTGGGCAAGTGACTCCTCACCACCATAGCATGTTTACTCCTGCCATGGTGGGAATGGTCCAGAATGCTCTTTAGGGGGGGAGGCATGACTACACGTAGACCCCCCTACCCAATGTAATTTGCTGACAATCAATGATAAAGCTTTTTACATACAAACTATGCTTAATGACGCTATTTTCGATTAAGCTCGCTCGCTTACTGTTCGCTTGTTAGACACAAAGCTCGTTCTAACGTCGTGGGCAATTGGTGCCGTTGGTACTCCTCGTAGGCTGACTTGTTGTTCCCCCTAACAACGAGTGCCGTACGCTCTCTCTTAAGTCTCTTGAAAGTAGGACCGTGACACCTGGCTCGTCGAGCCTGGCGAGCCTAAAGAGCCTGGTGAGCCTAACGAGTTGACCCCAAAAAATTTTCAACCCAAGCCGGCTAGCGAGCCGAGTTGGCCCAACGAGCCTAACGAGCCGAGCTTAACGAGCCCAACATACATAAAAAATTATTTTATATAAATATGTTATATATATTTTTTAATTTTAGTTATTAAAACTATAATAAATATTTATTATTGTAATGTTATAATATGATACGAATAGCTAGTCATATAAATGTTATAATAAAATTATTTAATTAATATAAAATGACATGTAATAAGTATTAAGTGTTAGCGTTAGACTAAGTGTGTTAAACATATTTATATTTTGATGATGATTAAGATTAATGGATTTAATAAGTTGTTTATTTGTTGAATTTATATTACGCAAATATTATTGATTATATTGAAAATACCCTTAATCAGGGTATTATTATTTTCTAACAAGTTTGTCTAAGTCCATGTAGTGAGTATATATCCTTGTCGGATTTAGAAAATTCGAGATGTGCAGATAGGAAGTGAAGTATATGATTCTGGGAGTTTTCGGATGAGACGTGGTCGCAGACCCGATTGAGGAAGTGAAGTATTTGATTTTGGGAGTTTGGTGATCGTTTCGTTTATCGATCGATCGATTGGGTCATCCCTATGTTTCAGTTCGGGTGACCCTCCCTTGTCTTTGTTGATTTATTAGCTCATCGTGAATTTTGCTTGTTTCACGATGGTTTCCTTCGGTGTTAGTCCCGAACACGTTCTTGGATGTTCATCCTGATCGTTTCTGAAAATATTTTTAAAAAATTATTTTGATTAAATAATTATTTTCAATTGGCATTTTAAACAAATTGGATTCTAAATTGGGGTAACATAAGATATAATAAATGTTAATAATATATATAAAATTAATAAATTAAATTTTATTTAAAATTGAAAATGAATCGAAGAAGACAAAATGATTCTATCTTCTTCAACACACTTCTCCTTTTCTTCGATCGTGAGCGACAGAGGGAACGATTTCTAGAGGACGGGAGCTCGGCGACAGCGTCTTTCCGGGCATTCCGAGCAGGAGCCATTGATTGTGCGGCTCTTTCCGAGCATCTCCGAGAGCAAGCAGAGAGCGATCGTTCAGGCGGCAAAAATTTTGGTCAATCGAGGAATCTCGATCACAGAGGAGTGCGGTCCGTCCGAGAGTTATTTCGAGCTTCGGGAAAATGTCGATTTTAATTTTTCTTTGATTGAGGTAAGGAGATGTCAAGCGCTAGGTCTTAGATCTGGTTCTGTTTTGTTGCAATTTTTCCATAACAAAGTCGAATTTTCATTCTGTACTTGCTTTATGCATATTTTACTGGCTACTGCTTTGAGAAATCGTTGAAGATGTGTTATTTTCAATTGGTTTTGCCGTGAGATGGGTTGACTCCAGAGTGTAGTATGATTTTGATAAATTTCTCGTTTGATAAATTTGTCGGCAATGACAACGTTGCTGTCACGACCCAGAAGGGGGCCGGACAGAAACGCTAGGCCAAACGACCCAGTCTTTGTAGAAGACCCGATCGCTCAGCCCAAGGCTAGTTAAATTATTGTGGAAGACTTGAATAAATATCCAGCCGCGACCCATTAAGATGAGTCACTGTCCATATAGTGATTGTGAGAATAATAAATAATGCAAAGACAATAAACCTTAAATCCAAATAAGTACTATGCATACAATCCAGATAATTTAACAACCAAGTTAAGTGTTTTTACAGTCATCCAAATTAAAATCTATAGTCATCCATTGTTACGCTTACTGATATATATATATATAAGAGTTCAACTAGGGAAATCAAATATAATTTAAATAGCAGTAGAGCCTTCAACTGAAACTCTAACCTGGGAAAAATAAGTCGATTGAGGTGAGTGACTAGCTCAGTATAGAACTTATACTAAATGTAATGTGCATGTAAAACTTGTTTTACTGTTTTCTTGAAAACCATGAGTTTCGAGAAATATGCACGTTTTTCAAAAACATTTGAAAATCATTTTCTCTTTTAGAAAACCTAGACCGAAGGCTCCCGACGAGATATTTAGAAAGCATGACAATATACATTGACAGCTATATGTTGAAATACCCTCGTCGTGTTTCATCACAGAAACTATAATCCGTGAAAAGGGAGGAACACTCATGGAATCCCCCAAACAAACGCACAGAAAGGCGGCGACCGTTTCCGGGCAGCACCTCATGAGCCTAGAGGAAGAGAAAATGACGACGGTCCGTAGACCTGACCCATCTTCCGGGGTGTCATGAGCGAATTCCGTCAACGACACGCTCGTGATATATACCCAAATGACGGCGGTCCGTAGACCCGACCCGTCTTCCGGGGTGTCATGAGCAAATTCCGTCAACGACACGCCCGTGATACATACCCTGATCAGGTTTTGGGGATTTCATATTTCACACAACACGCAAAACAAACCATCTCCACACAGCAGGAGATGTACCTAGGATAGCCTCCCGATACTTTGATGCCCGGACTGTTCAAAGTGTCAAGAGGATTTATAAATCCCGTAATAGTATTTAGTATATCACACTATGAAATTAGATGCACGAAAGTAAACGTGTGAAACTTTCGTACATACATACTATAAAAAGCTGACGTGCTGTCGAACAGTCCCCATAAGGTTTTTCATGTGTGGTATTCCACAAAATAAGATTTTATTTTGAAAACTATGCAATGTAGTGCAAAACAACTCAGTATAAAACCCCTACCTGGTTGGCGGTCCTCCTCGCATCTAGAGGAGCAACAACCTCAGGTACCGGTTCGAAATCCATGAACTCATTCGAACCTACAATATGTCAGAGGACAATCACCCTTGTCAATGGCTCTCAATAAACATATAAAAGGGTCATATACTGGTCTAAGAACCCAATCGTCATATACATGTCTCATTTAAGAATTCCAACAAAATTCTTAAACTGTATCACTTGGTAAACTAACAGATCATCATCCAAACAACACCCAATCCTCAACATATTGTGCAACATTTAAATAGTTAACAATATCACAAAATGTCTCTCAAACTTAGACATGATCAACTCTATCGCATGAATAACTATAACAGAACCTCAACTTAATTATTATTGCAACAGCGGAAACATCCTCAATAGTTATCAGTTCCCAGAAAACAACATCACAACCCCTAGAATTTTAGTAGCTCTCTCGATTTCTCTCCTCGGTCGAGTGGCCTCTTTCTCTCCCTCTCCAAGTGCTTTTGTTGGCTGATGGAGAACAAAAAGCCAAAATGGGGAAACCCTATTCCTCTTCTTCCCTTTCAACACCCGTCCATTACCTTTAAAATTTCCTTCCTTATTTTATTTATTTTCCTTGTTTCCTTTTGGTTTTAAAAATTCATTTCTTTTTCTCATTTTTCTCCAAATCTGCCGCAATTCTCTCTTCTTCCCCCTTTCATTTCATTTCCTTAGGTTTTCTTTTCTTTTTTAGTTTATAATATTTAATCTTATTTTTCTTCCCAAGCGTACTCTTCTCTCTTCCCCATTCAATTCATCACCGATTCATTTATTCCTTTGATCCCATAAAATTTCACTTGTACTTTTATCCAATATTTTCATGTATATGTAAATATACACATCACACCTTGGATATTTTACTTCAATTTTGATTTATTTCAAAATCCGTCCAACAATATCATAACTTCAACTTAGCTCTTCAATTTTGTTTCTTAATTAAATTTTTGTTCGGGCATTTCCAATTCCGCCGATTTGTCCCTTTGACCAAAATTTCACACGTAGTCGCTATGCGACAATTCGAGTCAACTTTTCTACGTTATGACCTATTTTAACGCGAAAAATTTAAACCTAAAATTCACTATCATGAAAATTCTCGAATTTCACAGTTGCCCTGCAGGCTGCTGTGCAACCTCAACTGGGCTACTAGGCTGGCTTGGTGGCCAGGCTCGCGAGCCCGAAAAATAGGGCTCGGCTCGGCTCGCTCGCCTTCTGAGCTCGGGCTAGCCCGCTCGGTTACTGTAGCGGGCCGAGCGAGCAGACTGGCTCACCAGTCCGCCCATTTAACATCTCTAAACAGAACATAATTCTCACTGTATTTGACATCGCTTCTTACTTTGGAAAGATGAACTGAGTGATGTGGTACTCATCTTGTGTCTGAAAATAAAAATAGCAAACGAAACATCCCAAGTATCTAGTCCAAAACATTTAATGCCAGAAAATGAAACAGCTTACCATAATTTCTGCAAGAAATGCGCACGTCTCCAAGTTTTTACTGGTATTTGCACGAACAAACTTCGTGAAAATAACCACTAGTTCACCTGGCTGCAATGAACATGGACAAGTTACCATCAGACTAATAAGGCATAAATAAGTGTAGACATATATATAACCAAATCAAAGACATACCACGCGCACAATTTTAAATGGTGTGAAGGCTGTATTCCACCCGATGTGTTTGTCGATGGAGAAATAGAAGCAACTATCTGTTGTACCTTGGCAAACACAGCAGGAGGAGAAGGTTAACATTGGAGGACAATGGTGCTGGAATTTGAGACATGATATTATTTGCATACAAATAAAGTAAATAATGGACTTTACGTATAAACTAAAAAACTTACAAGCATTCTGTGCATTTGGATGCTGAAGAGGTTGTTGGAGAGGATTCTGGAGGGGCTGCTCGAGAGGCTATTGGAGAGGATGCTGGAGGGGTTGCCCGTTGCCCCATTCTTTGCAATTTGGCCAATAACTGCTGATGGTGCTCCTCTACTCGGTCCTCCATTGTTAGCATTTTTTGCAGTCCCATTTCAACTCAATCCTCCATCATTCAAACTCGATACAACACCATTTGATGTCGCTCCTCCACTTGCTCCTCCATTCTTTGCATCCAGGCGACAATCTTCTCAAACATCAACGTAAAGTGAGATGACTGAGAATGAGACAGAGTCATCGTCTACAAAGTATCATCCTACATGTGTTGCAGAGGCAATGATGGAGTCTGTTCCTTGGAGGGGGTTGGAGGCTGTACAATTGAGGGGGGTGGAGGCCGTAGGACTGAGGGGGCTAGAGGCTGGGAAATTTTTGCTCGAGTCTTCGGGGTGGGCTTGGATGGAGTCTTGCATATCCATTCCCCTCCGACTTTGGAGATCCCCATGTGGCCCACTTTCAATTTGTTGTAGACGTCAGCGTCCTTCTGTTCTATTCTTGGCTCCTCATCCTAGACTGGTAGTCCATGATGCTCAACAATCCTTTGAATGAGCCAATTAAATGGCAGACTCTTGGTCAGGTTGTTGAGGACCTCGTATATGTGACTTAAAACCACATAGTCGATGTTCACTTTCTTTCGACTGAACACCTTTTCCAACATATAGAGATCCATGCAGCTAACATGGTCTATCTGTCTGTCCCGAGGCAAAATGGTGTGCGTCATGATGGTGTGGATCACTCGGGCTTTAGCATTCAATTCATTGAACTTTGGCTTCTTGAATGCTGCTATCTCGAGATCACGGTGCAACAGTTTAAGCACTGCCCGACCTTCTCCTCGTTTGATGAAATCAAGCTCCTGAGACACGTGGTAATATTCCTCCCTTGGGTTCTCCATGAAACATCCAAGGAGCAGATTAATATCATTGGGAGTTAGCCTCAACTCTCATCCAAACATGTTAGTTTGAACCTCTAATGGTTGGGTGGACAATTCCAAATTGGTATAAAACAGTTTGACAATCCGTTCATAGAAACTTCCACCCAATCTACACAACTTAGCAAAGCTAGTCCCCTCAACTAATTCTTCAATCTCCAATTTAGCCAATGACTCAAAGTCTGCTCTTCTAGATACAATAATTGAACGATGTTTAATACTAACTTCATACTGATTATTCGTTGCAGCAGTCTTGAAGAGCGGGGAGTGGAACCTGTCTGTAACAGGTTGGAAACAAACCAATTGAGATGTAGGTCATTGTCAAGACTGAGGTTAAGGTTGTGCTTCAACCTCGGCTTGTGCTTCAACTTCAACTACGACTAGCGCTTCAACATCAACTACGGCTGGTAGGTGAAACTGAGTGCACATGAAATCAATTGCAAGTCGTCTACCTTCACGGCCCGAGTCTGTCTCTGCCTGAGGTTGAGGTTGAGGTTAAGACTGCAAAGGAGCAACCTTACGCTTAAGAGTCAATTTTGTTGTCCTAGAATCCATTAGAATTGATGAAACAGTGAGGAAATCGCTCTGAGAGTACGAAAGTTTTGGGGTTCGCTGAAGAAATCGCTGAGCTCACTGGTGCGTGGAATGTCAATTATATATACTAGGGCAACGAAAGGTACATTGTGCATAACATTTTGCAGCAGAAAGTGGTCATTCCCCGATGAAAAGTAGGACGTTTTGCGTGGGGGAACGACAGTCAATGATAAATTTTAATTTGTAATGATATTCCGCGGAGGAACAACAAACAAGCAACTTCATATTTAGCACTAATGTTCCGTTGAGGAAAGTGTAGTGTTCTGCTGCGAAACAAAATTTAAATGTTTAACACCAAACGTGACAGCGATGTTTAATGCGTCTATTTTCTATAGTTCAATGGTTAAGTTGTTAGTGAAAATACGTTAGTGGTTGATTTGTCATTGATCACAAAGTACACTGGTTGATTTGTTAATTTTCCTAAAATTTAATGTCTTTTGTTGGGTATATTTATTAATTTGTAGGTGAAAAAAGTGAACGAATCAATGCCAGAAAAATGATGGGTAGGGAAGAAAAGCGTCCAAAAATAGGACAAAATTGTTAGGCCAGAAAGACCCAACGACTGCAGCCCCTGGTCCGGGTCTTGTATATGCTTCGACATCCATGCGAGTAAATAACACTTGTTGAGTCTGCAAAAGTTGTTTTGAAGGCGTCGTCTTCCTACAGGAAATGAGTGCTACTGGTAATTCAAAGAATGATGAACACAGGATGGCGTTGGTACCGTGATTTGAAGACTGTTAAGAGATTCTTCTATCACCAACAAAACAACTTTCTAAGTGGAAAAAAACATTGGTGTCAAACAAAGAACAAGAATAGGTTTTTGCTGTCCTGGAATACTTGGAATATGCTTATTGCTTGCATTGTTGTGCAGCGAGTAGGCATTCTATTGGAGACAATGTGCTGGTCCATTCTAATCATGCCCATGATCTGGTCGCCCATGGCCTGGTATTGTCATCATAGGAGCTGTCATTTTGGCCAATGTTATGGGCCCTCTTGTTCTATTATGTTTAGGTTTATAATTCAAACACATGGATTTAAATTGGGAGAGATTTAAAAGTGTAAGTTAATGACCGACCTTTGTAAAAGAACAAACTAATCCAATATTACATGAATCACTACTCTGTTTCTGCTTTCAAAGTTCTCCAATTTTTTTATTCATGCAATTATATCGACAACTGTGGCATCTAGGCTTCTCTGAATTATCAGGGTCCGAATCACTCGTCTCCACGAACAACCCTCTAAGGCATCGTCTCCTCACACAAGGTTCATAACTAAGGTTTTCTCCTCACACCTAGATTTCTCCATTCATGGAGTTGTCCAAAAGGATTGAATCATTTACACCTTGTGCATTGGTGATGATTAAACTCTTTGTTTCTTCTTCTTCTTCGTCAGTGATTGGTTGGTTCTTCTGCTGAGAGCTTTCTGTTTTCTCTATGGAGATTTTTGAGCTTTCATCCGGGTTTATTTTGATGCCTCGATGAATCAACCAGAGTAACGTCAACCATTGGAATTTCCACCATGAACAAATTATGGGGTGATGCTTTGTCCTCCTTGCACTCTTGGTGTTTTGATGATTTCTCCTTTGCAAGCATTAAATCCACAACTTTGATATCTTTCGATTTCTTTTTTTGGTTTCTCGCATGTCAAATGGAAACAATTTAATATACAGATGTATTTTATGAGATTTAGATCCTTCTGTCAAATTTATGAGGTGGGTATCCCTCCTTACGATGAGGGACCCACCTCATCAATGGAGATGGTGCAAAAGAATTTTTTCCTTCTACATATCTCTAACTAGCAAGATTTTAGATCTTGCTAGTTTTGTTAATTTGCAAGCTTCTTTCCCTATAAAAAGGGGAGTCCTTGATGAATGAAGACATCTAACAAAAAGAGAAGAAGAAGTAGAGGAAGAGAGAAAATAGAGTGAATATTATTTTGAATAAGAGAAAAGAAAGAATGTGTGAGAAAAATAGATGGGGTGCTTTTGTACACATTGTGAAATTTAAAAGTGGTGAATTTTCTCTTAATGAATATTCTCTAGAATATTCAGTTTTAAAAAAAATATTGTAAATTCTATTTTTCATAGTCAGATCTTTCTGAACTAAATCCCCTTGATTTTTTTTCAATTTGGATTTCTACGTAAAAAAATTCTCGGTGTCTACTTTTACTATTATTTTTCTTACTTCTTGATTGTTATATTATAACAATACCAGAAAAATATTCTTGATTTTTAATCATATCTGTTATCATTTTTCATACTGATTAGTGGTGCAATTGAACTATGAAAGTAAGCTATGTTTAAGGATACTAGATTTTAAATGAGACCATTTGTAACCCCTCCAGTCTTTCCTAGAAACTTACTTGGAAAGATAATTCTGTCCAAGGAAATTGTCAATAGCAATTTTTCCTGAGAATTATCCTGATCAGTATTATCCACGCTTATTTTTTAACTCTCTATATTATCTTTATTTTTCCCAACGAGTGGTATCAGATGTTCGTTATTATGGCAAGAAGAGTTGAAATTGAAAAATTCAATAGAAATAATTTCTCATTGTGAAAATTAAAAATGAAGGCATATTACTAGGTAAAGATGATTGTGCTATGGTCATCGGCGAAAGACGGATGACCGTTGAAAAAGAAAAGTAGATCAAAGCAGATAAGGATGCTATCACCAATTTACATATTGCTCTAGCAGATGTAATTTTGTCAAGTGTCTCAGAAATGTCAACTACTAAGCAAATATGGGATACATTGACAAAATTATATGAAGCAAAATTGTTGCATAATAAAATTTTCTTGAAAATAAAATTAGATATTCTTCAGATATCAGAGTCGACATCAGTGACACACCACATTAATACTCTCAACACATTATTTTCTCAACTTACAACAATGGAACACAAAATTGACGAGAATGAGTGAATAGAACTTTTACTTCAAAGTTTGTCTGATTCATATGATCACCTCATTATAAATTTGGTCAATGGTATTGCAAAGACAACATTGATGTTCAATAATATTGTAGTTACAGTTCTTGAAGAAGAAAACAAATGGGGTAATAAAATAGAGATCAAAGAAACGTGGGACCGCTGGAACCAACATGTTAGGAAGGTCAATATCAAGAAGTAAAAAGAGTGTCAAGTGCTATCATTGTAGTAAAAAGAGTAACATGAAAAAGGATTGTTAGAAGTTGAAAAAAGAAAAAGGCATAGAAAATGCTAAAGTGGAGACGAAAAGTACGACGGCAACTGCCTTTGATGGTGAAAATGTAATTATATACGAAGATGTTGTCAATCTTATAACTCATAAATCATGTTAGGTGTGACTCTAGTGCATTTTATAATGTTACCTCAAAGGCAGAATATTTTATATTTTACACCAGTGGCAATTTTGGCATCTTTAAAATAGGAAATAATCATGTTTCCAAAATAATTGAAAAATGTGACATTTGTATCCACACCAACACAGCTGTGATTTGGTGCTCAAAGATGTCAGACATGTTCTTATTAGACTATTTAATATTAATCGGCACTCTTGATAATGCTAGATATAAGAGTAAATTTGCTAGAGATAAATAGAAGCTCAGCAAAGGCTCGCTAGTTGTGGCGAGAGGAAACAAAAAATCTAGCTTGAATGTGACTCAAGTGAGTGTGAAAGAAGTATCAGTAAATAATGTTCAAGATAACTCTCTGTTGAGTTATAACACAAATGACTCAGTCACATGAGCAAGAAAAGACTTTAATTGCTTGGCAAGAGAGAAAATCGGTCACATTTCAAGAATGAAGCTCTACTAAGTTATATTCATTGTTTGGCGAGAAAACAACACAAAGTTTCATTTCAGAAGAATTCTGCACCAAGAAAACCATATGTGTTAGAAGTAATTTATTTAGATGTCTCTGGTCTCATGTCAACGAAAATGTTAGGCGGTGCCCAATACATAGTCATATTCATTGACGATCATTCAAGAAAAAATTAAGTTTATATACTCAAGTCAAAAGATGAGGTGTTTAACGTTTTCAAATAATTTCATGCTCTCACAGAGCAAGAAACCGAAAAGAAGTTAAAATGCATTCACACAGACAATGGTAGCGAATACATGAGATCTTTTGATGAATACTACAAGATGCACGAAATTAGACACAAAAGATAAGCTCCAAAGACTCCTCAACAAAATGGTGTTGCAGAAATAATGAATAGAACTATCGTGGACAAGATAAGGTGCATGTTATCACAATCAAAACTTCCCAAAACATTATGAGGAGAAGCAATAAGGACTGCAGTACATATCATCAACTTATCTCAATCAGCAACATTGAGTGGAGAAATGTCAAACGCACTATGGACAAGAAAAGACGTCTCCTCTAAGCATCTAAAGGTGTTTAGATGAAGAATGTTTATTCATATTCCCAAAGATGAGAGGTTCAAGCTCGACAACAAAGCTCAAGAATGGATATTTCTCACATACGAAAATGATGCATTTAGATATAGGCTTTGGGATCTAATTGACAAGAAGATTTTCAGAAGCCGAAATGTTGTCTTCTTTGAAAATCATACCATTGAAGACGTTAAGAAAGATGTTGTGGTCACTGATGAGCATCTAGTAAGAGTTGATTTGATGAAATCAAATTTTGACGGGGGAGATGCTGGAGAACCTAGTGATCAAACAAACTAATAATGTTGACCAAGGAGAAAGAGTGACTTCCCTTGAATCAGTTGCATAACTCGAGTCAAGACGGTCAACAGGAGATTGTCAACCATTGAGAACATACTTTGTAAACGGTGAATCTGATTGCTATAAGGAAGCTATGGAGCATTCACATAAGAAGAACTGGTTAGGTGCGATGCAAGATGAGATAAGATCATTGCATGAGAACCACAAATACAAACTAGTTCAACTTCCAAATGGGCGAAAGACACTCAATAACAAATGGGTATATAGGCTCAAAGTTGAAGACAAAAGTTCACAATCAAGGTATGAGACACGACTGGTTGTAAAAGACTTTGGTCAGAAGAAAGATATTGACTTTGAGGAAATTTTTTCACTTGTTGTGAAAATGTCATCTATACAAGTGGTATTTGGATTAACCTCAAGTCTAAAATTAGAGATCGAATAACTCAATGTTAAGTATGTCCTCTTGCATGATGAACTAGAAGAAGAGATTTATATGGAGCAACAAGAAAGATTTGTCGTTAAAGGAAACAAACATTTGGTATGTAGATTGAAGAAGAGCTTGTATGAATTAAAGCAGACCCCATGACAATGGTACATAAAGTTTGATTCCTTTATGGTCAATCAAGGATACAAAAAAAATTCCTCATACTATTGTGTATTTATGAAAAGATTCATAGAAGGTACATCTATAATTTGCATATTTTATGTTGACGACATGCTAATTATGGGTCTATACAAAGAAAAGATTGATAAGTTAAGGAAATAGCTTAGTAAGTCTTTTGCCATGAAAGACCTAAGACTGGTGAAACAGATACTTGGAATGAATATCATTCGCGATAAGAAAATGAAAAATGAAAAATTATGACTATCATAGGAGAAATATATCAAGAAAATTCTCCCACTTACTAAACATTTCAAACTTACTTCCAAACAAAGTCTTTCTACTGAATAAGAAAAACAGAAATGTAAAAAATTTCATATGCCTCTATAGTATGCAGTTTGATGTATGCTATGGTTTGTAAGAGACTTGATATTTCACATTTTGTTGGAGTAGTTAGTCAATTTCTATCAAATTCAGGCAGAGAGCATTGAAATGCAATGAAGTAGATTCACAAGTATCTTAGAGGTACTTCTAAATTAAGTGTGTTTTGGGAGTAAAGAGCCTTTGTTAGTAGGCTATACTGATGCAGACATGACTGGAGACATTGACTCTAGAAAATCAACATCAAGGTATTTTGTTACATTTGGAGGGAGAACGGTTTCATGGTAATCTAAGCGATAAAAATCAATCGCATTATTGACAACGGAAACTAAGTTTATAGCAACTACAGAGATATGTAAAGAAGTTTTGTGAATGCAAAATTTCTAACAGAGATGAGTCATAAAAAAAAATAATTTTATCTTATATTGTAACAGACAAAATGTTATTCATTTAAGCAAAAATCCAAACTTTCATTCAAAGTTAAAACACATAGATATCGGGTATCATTGGGTGAGAGATATATTTGACACTAAGCAAGTATATCTTGAAAAAAAATTCACATGGATGAAAACAACTTAGACATGATGACAAAGATTTTATAGTAAAATAAACACAAATTCTGTAGAAACTTTACAAGACTTCAACCTACCTCATCATAAGTCGGGAGGGGGAGATTTGTGAGGTGAGTGTCTCTCCTTATGATGAGGGACCCACCTTATCATAGAGATTTTGCAGAATGATTTCTTTCTTATGCACATCTCTAACCATCAAGATCTTCAAATCTTATTGGTCTAGTCAATTTGGAGACTCTTTCCTTATAAAAGGGGGAGTCCTTGATGAATGAAGGCATCCAACAAATAAGACAAGAAGAAAAAGAAGAGGAAGAAGATAGAAAATAGAGTGAAGATTATTTTGAGAAAAAAAAAAAGTGTGAGAAAAATAAATAGAGTGATTTTGTGCACATTGTGAAATCTGAGAATAACGATTTTTCTCTTAGTGAATATTCTCTAGAATATTCTGTTTCTAAAAAAATATTGTAAATTTTATTTTTTATAGTGAGATATTTTTAGAATTGGTCTCCCGTAGATGTTTTCTATTATTTCTTACTTTTTTACTATTATATTATAACAGTATGGAAAAATATTCTTGATATATTTTGAGCGCATCTGCTATCGTTTTTCGTACCAAGTAGTAATATAATTATACTTTGTAAGTAAACTATGTCGAAAGAAACTAGATTTTAAGTGAGACCGTTTGTGACCCCTTCAGTCTTTCTTGAGAACTTATTTGAAAAAATAATTATGTTTAAAGAAATTGTCGAGAGCAATTGTTTTTTTGGAATTATCTTGAGCATTACTATTGAACGCTTATTTGTCAATTCTCCATATTATTTTTATTTTTCCCAACAAGATGGCCAGTGATAGTCTTTTGCATTGGCTCTGGCTTTTCCTCCTTTCCAAGCTCTCTCCTTTCTTGGCTTATCCCTAGGCATCTCCATTAATGGCCGCAAATGTGTTCATACAAGTGTGTTTGATGCTTTAGAAACCTGCAATCTGGACTCTTGCTTCTTTACTTTCTTAAGCGGACAAAGATACATTGGACTGCTTAGAGACTTATATTCCTTGTTTGGAAGGACTGTCATCTTGTCATGCTTTTGCCAATCTGTAGGGCTTCGGCATAAACAAATAAGATAGGGTTGAAGCAAAGTCCATTTTAGGAACAAAGAATAAAACTAGTTTTCTTTCATTTTCCCTCTTATTTCTCAAAATCTAACAAAGATTACAACGTAGCATAAAAACAAACTGCACCCACTAGAAGCAAACATGGCCATCGCCCCTTTCCAATTGCTTGGTCTCCTTCAGCTGGGCACTGAAGCAAAGCATATTGGCCATGGCATGAGAGGTAAGTTATTCTCGCCTTCAAAGAGTAAAAAGGGAATTGCAAACCCACATAAACCAAGCTTTCAAACATCCAATAACAAACCAAGGTTGTTTTTAAACACTTCTTCTTTTTATTTTAGTTGTACATATAATTTTGAATTCTTCTTAATTACTTCTGAATTTTGAACAAGTAACACAGGAACACATTTGATGTGCAACCAAAGAGAGACGAATAAATTGTATCCAATAAAGGAAAACAACATTGCAGGCAAAGCTTCATTTTTGGACTCCTAAACAGAGTTGAACATGCAAAGAATTGTTGGAGCAATAAGATGTTACAAGGAAACAGTGAAGGCTTCAATTTCACAAAACTCAATGAACAGAATGGAGAAGATATTTTCTACTTTACTCCCACCAGTGCAGGTGAGAGGGTTGGAAGATATTACAGTAGCGGAGGTGCTAACGAAGAAAGGAGAAGAAAGCAGGGGCCCCTGGATATGGTGTTATACTCAGGATACAGTCATTGAGGCCGTGAAGAATGTTAGTTCTCACTTCAAAGTGTAAGTTTCTATTGAATTAGAGATTTTAAATATAATTTTAACATATTCGACTGCAGATGGCTCAAAATAACACAGGGTCGTTAGTGGTACTAAAGCCAGGAGGAGAGCATATTGTTGGTATCCTCACAGAAAGGGGTATGGTTTTTCCTCATATCTGAGTGCAGCAAAATCTATTAGTTATTCATCAGGAAGTTGATGCATATTGATTAATGTTTTTTAGCAGTTCTTTTAAACTTTTTGAATCATGAGCCATATGGGAATTTGATTTTAAAGATTGGATTTTTGAACATTCAAGTCTAATCAACAGATGCAGATAAAAGAAAGCAGTGCGCAATGAACTGTATTTAAACATAATAAGGTGTCCAAGGTTTTTCTCACAAAAAAACATAACAAGGATAAGCAAAACTAGAAATCAAATTACCTGGGAAGCCTCCAAGGTTTTTCCCAAAGATTCACGCAAGAACCTATAGAATTTGTAAGTGGAAATAATCATATTTAACTTTGAATGCATGTCCATCAGATTATCTGCGGAAAATACTTGCGAAAGGAAGATCGCCTATGTACACCAGAGTTGGAGAAATAATGACTAATAAGGTATTCTTATATCTTCATGATAGTATCCTATATACTTTAATAAAAGACGAAACGACATTACAAAATAAAGTAGACGTTTAAGAGGTGTACCAACTCTCCCCTTAAAAAAACTCACTTTCACAAAATACTCTTTTTGACAATTTTTAAGCACTCTCTTTTACTCCTTTATTACTATCAACTCTAATTAATTACTTAACTTTTCACTATTTCTAATTAAATACTAATTAATTATTTCTATGGGGTTTATCACTTCATTAGTAATGTTAATATCTTTGAGGAGTACAAGAGAACAATCATCACTAATGAAAGATGAACACTTACATTTCCAGAACGAGTTGATAACAATGACATCCGACACAAATATTCTTCAAGCAATGCAGCTTATGACAGGTAATTCTATCATCCAAAAATCAGACCACAATTTAGCATTTGAGTAGAGTCTCGCTCCTGTTAAGAAAATACGACATACAGGACAGTGAGGAAAGTTTTTCCATTTTGGCAGAAAATCAAATAATGCATGTTCCAGTGATAGATGGAAAAATTGTTGGCATGATTTCTATTGCTGATGTGGTCAGAGCAGTAGTGGAGCAGCAGAGTGGAGAATTGAAGCGATTAAACGACTACATCAAAGGAGAGTATTATTAAAGAATTGAAGATTTATATTTAATAGTTTGCCTCAAATACAAAATATTATACCTGCCATTGAGCAAACCTGCCAATTGCCACCATATAGTTTTATTTCCGAATCAATTCATGCCACAATAGCAAAAAAGTAAGAAAAAATGCATTGATTCCTCACTTCTAAAGAATTCTGATAAAATGAGGGAGATTGAGAATAAACGAATCCAAGAAAAAAGCTCTGATCAGATGATATAAGCCAACAAGTGGAAAATGAGCATCGTTATTGCAATATAATTACTAATCACGCGAATAAGCTCAAGCTCGTAGGCATCCTTGGAACATTGTGTCTGCAAAATATTGAACACACCTGTGCATAAACATTTTAGCAATTTAACACTGATCATAAATATACAGAAGCTACCTTCAAGCAATATATATAATTATGAGGGAAAAACAACAGTATTGAACAACAGAGATGAAGAATAGCTAAACAGCCATAAGAAGGAAGAGTAAGGAAAACCTTATTGACACTAGAAACAAACAAAAAATGTGTCACAATAATGTAAGAATGAGGTGCCTACGCAATGCGGGACGAAGTTTCAAAAAAAAATCATTCAATTGCAACACCAGCAAAACCATCTAACAATTAGCCTGTAACACAAGAAGACAAGAAAATTATTGGACGATGATTAAAGATTATCTTACCAAGTCCTTGCTCAGTGTCACGGTCCTACTTTTGAGAGACTTTTCAAGAGGGCCATGCGGCATTCGTTGTTAGGGGAAACAACGAGTTAGCCTACTAAGTGTGCCAACGGCACCAATTGCCCACGATGTTAGAACAAGCTTGAGTGTCTAACGAGCGAGCAAGCAGCAAGCGAGATTCATCGAAAGCGTCATTGAGTATAAAGAGTATAGTTTGAATGTAAAAAGCTTTACAATTGATTGCTAGCAAATTACATTGGTTTGGGGGGTCTACGTGCATTCATGCCTCTCCCCCTAAAGAGCATTTTGGACCATCTCCACTATGGCAGGAGTGAACATGCTATAGTGGTGAGGAGTCACTTGCCCAAAATGGAAATAAAAGAAATACAAGAAAATTACTATAAATGGAAATAAATCTAACTAAGCAGTAGGGGCGGCCATGGACAACAAGTCCTGGACAAGCCCGGATTGNCCCCCTAAAGAGCATTCTGGACCATCTCCACTATGGCAGGAGTGAACATGCTATAGTGGTGAGGAGTCACTTGCCCAAAATGGAATAAAAAAAATACAAGAAAATTACTATAAATGAAAATAAATCTAACTAAGCAGTAGGAGTGGCCATGGACAACAAGTCCTGGACAAGCCCGGATTATTACACTTAGCCTCATCCACCAATTGCAATTTACCCAACCAATCTGCCAGTTGCAACCCCAGGAGCAACGCCGTCTTTTTCAAGCTGCAGCAAAAGATTTAGTGCCTTGCCCAACAGATTCTTCCTTTCATATAATGCAATCATACATACTCGCAGTGACCCTATCATCAGGTATTTCCCCAATTTTCATCAGGTAGTCAAGATGCTTCTTGCCTGCTCAGGGTCACCAAACAAGCAACGTACATGATAGACTCTGCTGAATCCCAGAAAATTGCTTAGTGATGGCAATTCTTGCAGGCCCACTACCATCACCATATTGGGAAAATGAATTTAAGCAATGCCATGTAAATTTCAGGAGTCGATCTAAAGTCCCTTGCCTCTATTTCTGTCATCAACAACTCACCCAACTTAGGTTGCCCAGCATTAAGATACGCCGTTATAATTTAGTCGTAGACCTTCTCATCTGGTTGGAAATCCAGGCTCATCATGCTCTCTCAAATGCTTCCTTCGCACGGTCCAAATAGCCAGTCTTGCTATACCTATGTATGTACCAAAACAGTGGTAGTTAATAATATATGAGGCACAATACCCTTTTCATTCATCTTGTTAAGAATTCACCAGTTTTGTTTGGTGTGAGTATTGATCAACTTTGTGTAATCAGGACCATTGGCATTGCAGAACTCTTCGTTTAACGGAAGTTCCGCAACCCATAACGGGAATCATTGAATCATGACCAAAAATTAATCAATTTGACAAAAGTGTTTCGATGATTGGAGATATGTTTTATTATAAGGTTTCAAATACAGCTAATAAAATACCTCAAAAACCCAAAGGGAATAGAGGGGCCCCCGCACTTCTATAGCTAGTATTATAAAAATTTCACAACCACTTATCTTATATATATTTGCAACTCCCTGAAGAATGACGACTTTAACGTAGACACTAGTTTTAAGAAATCAACATCATCATATTTGATTATATTTTAAAGAACAATAATGTCTTGATAATACAAGTGAGTTGCACTATTTACAAAAATAGATAAATTTATTGCAAATACACAATACCGCAATAAATTGTGTCGTCGGCTAAATAATGCAGTGGTGCATTTAAATGCTAATTCCTCCAAGCCTCAAAATTAAAGAATCTTGAATAATTTAATAAAATATATGTGACTAAATATTGGATAATCACACACTTTGTACATGATGTTAGGTTGCTATTGAGGAGCTTAATAGTAGCTTAACATGGTTCTGTGATGTTTAAAAGGTGTGAAAATAAACAAACCTGAAAACAAAGTAATATAATCAAATTTCAACGAAAATCATGAGATAGAATCAATTCTTAATTCTTGTAGACACTAATGGTACCTACAAGATATTGGGGATCGGTCTGTAGGCTAGCTTTTAGGCTACGTATCAAGCTATTGGGGCCGCAGCTCATGTTGTTGGGGTCACGATTCAAGATATTGGTGTCTCGATCCCAATTTAAAGTTTTTTTTTTTAAAAATTCAAATCTGACTATAAGTTGATTTAATAGTCAAAGATTACTGAGTCAAATTTTAAATTATTATTTTTAGTTTGAGCTGATTTAGCCAAGACAAAATTCTAGACTAAACCCCTTCAAACCAAACTTGGGCTAAACATAGGGTCAATTTCAATGACCTGTTCTACTTACGACTAAAATAGCATCACTTGTGGATTCTCTTGTGAGGATATTATCCAAGTAAGATTCTCAATAGGTAAGGGTTGGAGAGTGCGGTTGCATGCCTAGTTCTTATATTTTGATATGTTTACACAAATCTCATCAGCTGTAATCCTTTTGAGAAGGGGTAATAATTGATATTAGAGGTAGATTTCGTATGTTTAAGTTCATTTTCGTGAGCCAACGAAGAGTATTTTCTCAATAAAGGCACTGGGAAATGGAAGTGACTCGTATGGTAAGAAGATTCTCAAGGGGGATTGGGGTTGTAGGACGCATTTTTCCACCTAGTCTTGCTTGGTTGTTATTATTAGTATGCATCTCTTTTTATCAATTGCAAAGTACTGGTAACGTTCTTCTACATCTATGTATCCGAACATCCTCGCTAAAATCAATGTGCTTAGTGCTACAAACATAACCAGTTTTCAACAAGAAGCCTTAAAACCACAGACAGAATAGGTCACTTCTGTAAAAAGTAATTCATTTGTGAATTTTTCTTATACAAATCAAAAGGAGAACAGTCACAGCATATATATCCATTATCCTACTTTCCACCACACTAAAAAATGAAACATATATACTCTGTCTGAATAAAATCACAGATATTGCATAAATAGCTTAAACACATAAAAAAAACAAACTTAAATATCCTTCCCAAATACATAATTGCGCCTGTCTCATTGGTCATTAGATGAACCAAACCAATTTATTCCTTATCCTTTGGAACATTCCATCTCTAAATACTTCATGTCTTTCAAAGTAGAGTCAACTGTTTGTTTTTTGTTAAATGATTTTCATTTATTAAATTGATTCTCTTCAAAGTGAAGGTATGTTCTTAGTCATCTTGTGCATAAAACCCCATATAATGGAGATTCGGCACCATTATTATTATAATTGTATTGTCTCATGAAATAACTTATCTGAACCACTCGATCTACTCACATATTAATCCTTTGACTATAGATTTTGATGACCATGATACATATCTAATAGTTTAAATGAGTGTATACTTTTGGGAAACTTTGATTGTATGAAAGAGCAATTAGACTTAAACTATGTAAAGAGACTACAAATAGAGAATTACTAAAAAAAGTAAAAGACTACAAACAGGATATTATCTACAATTGTACTCAGAAGAGCCAGGATCATTTTAAAATTTTTCACTTGTGGCAACTTTAATGAGTGTGTTTAAAGTTACATCTTATAGCCAATAATCCTATAGAATCCTTGAAAAGAGTGTATAGTGTCAAGTATAGTAAGAAATGGAAAATTCTAGACTACGACTTGAGAGAAAAATAGAATATATTACAAGTGCCTCTAGTTAGTCTCGATACTTAAAGGTGGATGGAATTTTAATTATATTGTTTATGCAAATCCGTGCTAAGAATTGGATCCAATCCCCCACCAAGCCAAAAGTTTAAGAAATTCCACTAGCTGATGATAAAACAAAGTGCAGCTTTTTGACTCACTCCATCACATTCTAAAGAGCCGCTCCTTTAAAACTCTTTCAATCACAAGCTTGGCTTTCTTAGCGTTGATTTGTCATTGGAAAAGAATGCATCTTTTTACTTCTTAATGATATTCGTCAACTAGTGTCATCCCACTACCCTCGTGAAAAAAATATATATATCCTTCCAAATTTTGTAACTATGTTGGAGTTAATATATATGGCGGTCTTAGCAGCTAGTTAATTTTTTGTTAGAGTTTGATATGACTCAAATTTTAGTTAGGCTGAGTCGAACCCATATTCAATATTAGAGTTTTCTATGATTCTCTATACATTGTTCTTTGAGTCGCAAAATTCATTTGTACCTTATTTGTGATTAGTGATTAGTGAATTTGTCACAACCCAGAGACAGGCCTAACAGAATCGCTGGATCAGGCTATCCGATCATCGAAAAGAACCCGATTATCCAGCCCAAAGCTAGGAAAAAGAGGAAGTCTTAGCATGAAATTAAGTTCGAAGCCCAATTCACATGGGTTGGGATCCACAGAGTGATCAACTAGAAACAAGATAGTATAATAATAAACAAAAAAACGTATTGTGCAAGAATTAAACCAAACAATACCAAAGCAAACCCTTACGTACCAAAGACAAGAGGATTTGGACAGACAGACAAACATCCACCCACCTAAGGGGAAGCCAAAACGCCTAAGCAGAAAGTACAGGCAACACCCCGCAAATACCCACGTAAATCCTATACACTGAACTGAGAAAAAATAAAGTCTATGGGATGAGTGACAAACTTAGTTGGAGAATCTATACTAAATATAATGCATGTGAAAACAGTTTTTCTCATCATTTAGAAAACCAGTGTCATGCTTCTCATTTACCGTACATGGATTTTAAATCATTTGAAATCTCTTTATCATTTTACTAAACCGGCTCATGGCCATCAATATAGTCTCATCAAAACTCGTTGTATACACAGACAGCTATCTTGCAAAATATGCCAATATCGTTTTTTGTGTGAAAACGTCATCAGTGAAAAAAGATGGTCACACAAGGACTCATTCGACACACATCACAGAAAAATGGTCATCTGTCGAGAGCAACACATCATGAGACAGAGGAATAAAAATGACGACAATACGGAGATCCAGAACGTCACTCAAAATGTCGACGAGCTAAGTTTAGCGCCGACACAACCCGTATAATCGTCGTAACAGATAAGGTTGCTCACAACGAATTGTTCCTCAAATACCTACCTATAGGATCCAAGTTGACGAGGTTTGCCAACGAATGGAGCTACGAGCTATCACGTCACCCGTCAAATAAAAAGGTACTAGGTGAGCAAAACTCAGCAAGTAACAACCTTTAATCCGTGTGATTAAAAACCCTAGTCAGGTTCTAGGAGTCAAAACCCAAGGACGTGTCACACCGCCCTATCACCATTTCAACTTTTAAGGCTCAAAACCCGAGGACATGTCACCAATGCACTATCACCATTTCGCACGTACAAACAACTAATTTTCTTGCAGTAGAAGATTGTGCATGATAGCTTCGTGATGCTTTAGTGCCAAAATCGCCTAAAGCATCATGAGGATTCATCCTCTCAACATCACCACAGGATATCAACAATATACCACGTACGATTAAAGTAAACGTGAAAAAACATACATATACATAAAAATAGACGTGATGTCGAACAATTCTCGTCGAGTTTTCAAGTGTGGTATCCCACAAAATATCTGTTTTGAAAACATGATGGAATGCAGTGTAGAAAGTATAAAAATATCTACCTCAATGACGACCACAACAACCTTACCAAATAGTCAACTCCACGCGCTATTAGAAGTGAGGGTCGAAACTAGTGACATTTTCGAAACCTATACAAGGTCAATGTCAACATCCCAATAATCACACAAGGTATACAACAAAGGTCCTAAACCAAAAACCAAACCATACCGGAAGGACCAACACAAGACTTCCCAGTTCAAATGAGGAACGACGAATCCCCTACACTTTGAGCTGAGAATCTACACAACCGAAAACAAGACATGGCTGACGAAACCAAGTGAAGTTCACTAAACCAAAATTTCACGAAACAAACTGTGTATTTGACCCAGACATAACAACGGTCGACCCGACACCTCAACAGACAACCAGAAAGACTCACTGGTTAACAAGACACAGTGACAGTCGACAGAACACGACACGCTCGATCTGAATAACTCAGCAGTCAACAAGACATAATTGAAGTCATTCGAACACGTCCACAGTCGATATGGCACAATGGTGGTCAATCGAGACCACGCAGCAGTCGACGAGGCAAAGCCAAGGTCAACTGAGACCTCGCAGCGTCGACCAGGCTCAAATATGGTCAACCAAGACCATTCAGTGTGGACGAGACACATCGAAGGTCAACCGAAACCTCACAGCAGTCAAAAAGACACGTCTGCACTCATCCAAGCCTCAACAGTCAAGAGACTCACTAAAGTCAATCGAATATGACTTTGTTGGGGGTCGGCTCGAATTTCATAAATTGAACCGAGCCTAAATCCTTGTCAAAAGACAAAAATTTCCATCAATGGGTCACAAGTGCCGAGTGTAAGGTCCTATACCAAGTCTAGGAACCTGACCGACACACAAACGACCCAAAAACATGACAAAATACATCCTCCTGTGGTCAACCTGTGACCATTCTTGGACAATATGCCCAGTTTGCGGTCGACTAGAAGCAAAACGGCGGCTAACCGAAACGATCGTGGTTGACTGGACGTGCGTCTGCGATCGACCAGCCATGTGCGATGGACCGAACCCGTGTCCGTTGTTGATTGCTCCAGTCGATTGGATGCGTTCTGGTCCACCGAAAATCGACCCGTGCATTTCCAACTCGACCGGTCGACCAGACACCACATAGTGGTCAACCGGGACAACGTTAAGCTTTGGTTTTCTGACAAAAACACATCGTTTTTGCCCAATTTTTGACTTCCAATGATAAATAACCCTACATAAGCTCTCATTCTATCAATATAAACCATAAATTTCCATCGGATTCGAGCTTTTTTAACCTTGAATCCAAAGCCAATAAATTTCAAAACTTTAACACTAAAAATGAAAGGGAAAAACGAAAATACTCACCAACAGACTTTACAAAAGTTGTTGGTCTTGACACTACGAATGTTTTCCGCTCCTTGGACTCACCAAACGTTGGACTTCGTCCCTCTCCTCTCTCCCTCACGTTCCTCTCTTGTCGGCAGCTTGCAGAAGAAGAAGAAATATCTTCATCTTCTTAATAAAATATAATTTATATATTAAATTAATCAAATTCAAATTTCGGCTCGTTCTAAACGCTACCTGACAAGATTTCTTAGCCAAAATAATTTACTAAATTTTTTCCTCAATTAATTTACCGCTAAAAAATAATCAATTTTACCTATTTTGACTATTTGATCGAAAACTCACATGTGACTGCTACACGATAAAATTGGTCAACTTTTCAACACATTGACCAAATGTTACAAAAAAAAATTAACACATAAAATTTATTATTATAAAATTCACAAGTTGTACATAATTTCTCCTCTGCCAGTGGTCTTTCTCCATAAAAAAAATTTTCACGTAAGTCTCGATATCCTTGTTTTCGCGTATCTTCATTTTCCTTTCACATTCGATTGTCAACACGTTTTCTTTGTTACTAGAATTTTCCATTCATGATAGGAAAGCAAGAAAGTATTATATCTTTCAGTGGGAAAGTATTATATCTTACAGTGGGAAGCAAATTTTAAAACATTTCTCCTCTCCCACCACCAGTTTATAAGGAGCACTGCTACCTCAAACCCAAGCCATGCCGTTGATTGTAGCCATCTCCTTTTAAAAACCTGTCACACTCCTCAGCTTCTTTCATTTCCAAAGTTTATATCATTTTATCAGTTTCTTTTGTTAACTACGTCCCCCACAGATACTGCTCTACTTGTTTACAATTCTCCTAAGCTAATACTTATTCCTCCATTATATATTTCCAAGATATAATGGCGTCAACCTCTTGGACCGCCAAACAGAACAAGAGGTTCGAGGAGGCTCTAGCCTTATACGACCAGAACACCCCAGATCGTTGGGAAAAAGTTGCCAGGGCTATCGAGGGGAAAACAGCTGAGCAAGCTAAACGTCACTGCGACTTACTGATCAGAGATCTTATATATATAGAAGCTGGGCAAGTTCCTATACCCAATTACAGAACCACTGGATAGTGGATGCAACGGTAAACTATTTGATGATAAAATGCATGAAAAACAAATAAACACATAAATAAATCTATTCATTCGGAGGATACACTACTCCTTGAGCACTTCCTATGCTTAGGCTAGAGAGCTAGCCTAGCCCCCTTTTAGGAAACCAAAAATTACAATTCCCCTTTTGAGGAAGTTTATCATTTTCATATTCACTTTGGTCAAAGAACTTAAAAAGGAATTATTAATACTATGCATTTGGAGCCGATTTCCCTTAAATGTGTCCTCTTAATTCTTTTGCAGGGTCATGAAGAGTATGAAGCTCCATTCAGAAATATAAAACTACTACGAAATGAGAATAGCTAGAACTTGCACTGCCTTTATGCTGGCAGAACCTGCAAATAAACTCCTGCCTAGTGCAATGGACTCAACTTCAAGTGCGAAAATATTGTATTTCCTAAGAAACAATACTCTGTAACTATCTGTTTACCTGTTCTAGCATAATATATTTCGAATTATAAAATCAATCTGAAGGTAATACATAAAATGAAAAAGCACAAATAGAGAACCCACGACGTTCGCTATCGATACTTCTACAACTCATAATCACCAAAAATACTAAGGAACACATAATGAGTCGAAGCAAATAGGTAAATTAGTTTCGAGATGAAGGTTCTCGTAGATAATCAGATGCACAAACGCAAAAATCAAACAAGCGCAGGATAATACGAAAAATTTATTCAGATAGGTATAGATTCCTAAAAGAAAAACCGAATCAAGAAAACTTAAAAGGCAAACGAATGCCAGGAAAAACGAAAAGATAAGTTTGAAAAATGGGTAATGCGGAGAGCATAACTGACCTCTAGGATGGAAGAGGAGTTCACGCTTGCAGAGAGGGAAAACAGGCATAAACAAGGAATTAGGAGAAGAAGAGAAACAGCGATGGATAAAAGTAGCGAAAGAGAGTGACAAGCGAGAGAGGAGTCGGCAGAATGATTTAGAAAAGCGGAAGAAGAGGCGGGAAACACTGTAGACCGCCATATTTATAGGCGAATAAATGAATCTTCCAAGAGAAAAGAAAAGAAAAACAAAAACTATGGAGATGCGGGGTATCGATCCCCGTACCTCTCGCATGCTAAGCGAGCGCTCTACCATCTGAGCTACATCCCCACATGGAAAATGCTAGTAAACAATACAATGATACCTCATGGATATAGTTAGTTGCGTACCAAACCCTGAAACAAGTTTGAAAAAGAGAGTCATGGTGGGGTCTTAAATTTTAATAGACAGTTACTGTGTCGCCAATGAAGGGATGTGTGGTAATATTATTTATACAACAGTTTGGGTGATGTAATGCATTGACAAACATTAATGGTTGGAGTTTGTTTTTGGGGATCACACAGTTGTAGATATTGTTCAATCAATCCATCTTTCCTTGCCTTTTTCTCGTAGCATACCCTTTTGCAGGACTGTTTGATTTAAGACTCATGAGTTGAAACCAAAGATTTTGATGGACGAAGAAGAAGAAGAAAGCACCCAGACAATCAAAGAATGTTTTTGCAAGAAATAGACAACTTAGGGAGAGGGAAGAATCTTAATACAGGAAAAGACGGTCCAAAAAACAACGCTGTAGAGTAGAGCACCTACAATGGATACGAGATTAAGCAGAAGAATAAATGAATGCCTTCATCCATCGTCTCTTCCCCTCTTCTAATCTATATTTTTATATTATAATTCAAACCCCTACTTGCTTTTTTCCATTGATGACCTACATGGTAAGCTGAGCTTTCAACAACTAATCTCTTTCCTCGGCTGCTCCTGTGATCTCCAACGGCTGATCATGATTCTCGCTTTGCTTTTTCATGGTGGTCGTTTTATTATTGTGCATCCATACCTTTAGAACTTGTCTCTTTACTCCTACTTCTGCGCAGAACTTGTCTACTTCTTCTTCGTTTTGCTTTTGCATTCTCCACCCCACTTTCTCTGCGAATTCCAGCATTCTATTCTTCTGTTCCTGAGTGAACTTGGTTCTGAACCTCTTCTTCGAGAGTGAAAATGGTGGGTGCGGAACCCCTTCGGCGTTGGAATGGAAGACGTTTAGATCTTCGCTTGAGGATTCGTTTCCGCCGAATGCGACGTTCATAGGCGCCACGATCGGAGCGGTAGGGCTTGAGTGGAAATTCAGGCCCATTGAGAATTTATGGTGGTGGGGAGACGGCAATGGCGGTGGAAGCTGTAAGTGATTGAGGACAATGGTTCTCCTGGTCGGACTGATCAATTGCGTCTCGCCGTCGACTTCTTTCCGGTGGAAATTTCGGTGGCAGTCGCAGGCGGCGCATTTCAAGGCTTCTAGGGTTCCGTCTTCGCCGTTCGCCATGAACTCTCCGCAGCCGTCGTAAATGTTCCCACCAATGTTCGCAGCATGGTTCTTTAGACATTCCCGGTATCTAGTAATTCCGGCCAGTGAGTTCCTCGGATTAGATCTACCGGTAAACGCACCGAAATTTTCTTCCGGTGAAGGGACTCGATCGGGAACAACATCTCTTTGTTGGCCAAGCGATTCTTGACGAAGAAGATGAGGAAAATTAACGCCATTGTGTATAGCTTCTGATGATCGTCTTCTGTCAACTCCGGCGGAGGATTCTCCGATGAGGTGGGAAAATGTGGAAGAGGAAGACCCACCTGGTATTCTTGTTTCTTTGTTGAACTCACCAACATCCATTGTTACAGAAAAATTAAGCTTAAAAAAGCAAACCCAGTTTGGATAAATGGCTTATCGTATTGGGTAACGAAGATCTCTCAGATCTTGGAACTTTTTCGTTTAAAAACGAAACATCTACATACCTCGTTGAAGTAGCTTAATAGTATAGTTAGCCACTTCTAAGTTCTTGCTCATCTATTAACTTTTAGCAATGATCCCACCATCATAAAAGTAGCTGAAAATTTCCACAGTTCTCACTCAAAACTCATCCTCAGATAGCGAGAGCGAGAGCGAGAGAGAGAGAGAGAGAGCAACATAAAAGGATGAATATAACTAAGATTATGAAAACGGCGACTGGAAAGCTCACAATTAGAGCAGTTGAAGCAGATAAGCGGCCAGTAATTGAGAGAGGTTGAATTGAGCATCAGCCATGCCTAAAGATGCTGTCTTTCGCTTACGTATAAACCATTAAATTGTGCAGAGAAACGAGAGAGAGAGAGAGAGAGAGAGAGAGAGAAGTTTAGGTTTTTCTGGTTAAGAAGGGTGTTTTGGGTTTTGCCTTAGTGACTCCAACAAGCCAGCTACATATCCAACAAGAGACAGCTTGGTTGCTTATTGTGAAGCCGAAAGAAAAGATGAAAGAGTCGAATAAGTGCAAAGAGAAACTGATGATTTATGATAGATCTTAAGACCCTCTGTCTCTCTCGCTCTCAAAAACTCTCTCTCTCTCTCTCTCTCTCTCTCTCTCATTTTTTACTCTTAACCCATATAAATTTGTTTTGCGTTAATCATGTCATTACCACATGTCGTGTGTTTTTAGCCAAATGTGTGAATTCGATTAAATGATCAGTTAATGAATTTTGAGCCTCCGTGTAATTTAGGTATGCAAAGAAATACTTCGTAAGTCTAAGTTTTTTTAAATTTTGTTTGAATCAACATTTAATTTCCCCCTTAATTAGAATTTTTATTTAATATATATTATATTATATATATTAAATAAAAATAATAAAATAATTCTTTTTTTTTAATTGTATTTCTTTCCTTCTTTCATTGTGGCTGCATTGAAAAAGCGAGGGAGATGGAATCAAGTAGTGTGCAGAGAATTTCTGACACTAGATTTGTGTTCGTGGCATTCCGATCTCCAAATTTTGTGAATGTTCCTCATGAGTACGTAGTAATCTAACCCTCATTTTCCATTTGATAATCCGTTGTGTTGGTGTCATATTCAAGGTTGGAAACTTCAATTCTCTAGGTATTTTGGTGTTATTTGTGTTGATTGAGAGTCCTTGATTGTCGATTGGGCTTTAGCCGATTGATTGGTCAATTTAGTGAATAGGAACACTTTTCCCTCGCGCTTACGCTGGGAAAATTTTCCTTAGCCTCATGGACAAGCATCCACGAATGCAGGTTGTGCGTCCACGGATGCCAAGGTGTTCGTTGTAGACTCCAAAGATGTCAGGGCATCTGCTACAAATGCTAGGGATCCACAAAAGCTAAGTCGTCCTCGGCCCGAGCTTGGTCGGCCACAACTATATTTTTTTACCACTGCTTGGACCCGTTTGACCCCAATTGAGTCTCAACGACCATTGTGTGGTCCCGATTGACCGTCGTTTTGTCATGTTGATGTTGTGTGGTCTCGGTTGACTGCCATCATGTCTCATCGACCACTACGTGGTCTCGATTGATCGCCATTGTGGCTCGTTGTGTGGTACTGGTTGACCGTCGTTATGTCTTGTGTGTGGTCCCAATTAACTGTCGTTGTGACTTGTCAATACTATGTGGTCTTGGTTGACTGTCGTCATGTCTTGTTGACATTGGATGGTTCTAGTTGACCATAGTTGTTTTTTGTTGACACTAGTTGTGTCTCCACGACTATTGAATTGTTCAGGTGATTGTAGCCCTTCCTTGTCGACGTTGTGTGTTCCCAGTTGACCGTTGACGTATCTTGTTGCCACTGGGTGGTACTAGTTGACCGTCATTGAGTCTTGTCCTGTATTGGGTAGTCCCGGTTTCCGTCACCATGTTTTGTCAACACTAAGTGATTTTGGTTGACCGTAGTCATGTTTTGTTGACTCCAGCTGTGTCTCCTCGACTACTGAGTTGTTCAGGGTCAAGCGTGTCGTTTCTCATCTATTGTAGTTGTGTCTTGTCGACCAACTGGTTTTTCAAGTTGATTATGCCTTGTCAACCATTGTTATATCTTGGTCAACCACACTGTGTTTTGTTGAGTTTTGTTTAGTGAACTTTACTCGGATTCCTCAGTCATGTCTTGTTTCCGATCAATGTGGATTCTCGGTTCAATGTGGAGGTTTCTGTCACTCATTGTGTTGAACTGGGAATTCTTGTGCTAATCCTTCTAGTTTGTTTCTGAATTCCAGTTTGGGACTCGTGTTTCCTAGTTTGGTTTTCAACACCGTTTTGATTTTAGGTTATGACAGTGCCCTCAGTGTTGGTGTCTGTTTCCAACGGTGCATGCAACAAGTCTGTTGGGCTTCTATCGTCATCGAGGTAGGGATTTTATCTTTTATAGCATGACATTGTATCTTGGTTTTTAAAATGTACTTTGTGAGTTGCCACATATGAAAACTCAACAAGAACTATTCGACAGCACGTCAGTTTTTATATTATTTATATACGTGAGTTTTACACATTTACCTTATATGCATGAAATTTTATGGTATGCTTTGATATTGTTACGAGAGGATGAATTCTCTTGATACTTTAGACGGTCTCAATGTCAAAGTATCATGATGATATCCTGATACATCTTCTACTTCGTGAAGATGTTTTGTTTGTATGAAAATGGATAATAGGGCGGTGTAGACGCGCTCCTTGAGTTTCAAATCCTTAAACTTGATTAGGGTGTATATGTTTTGGGTTGTGTCATTGCTGATTGGTTCGTTGGCAACCCCTATGAGGGGCTAGATCTTCATATCGCACTCATAGTTTCTTCCTCCAAGCTCATAAGGTGTTACCATCTTCGGACTGCTTTCTTTTTATGTGTTTGTATCAGAGGGGTTTGTGTGACCCCTTTTTTCACAAATCTTCGTTTTAACTTGTGAAAAATGATGGAGGCTTATTTTATTATAATTGACTAGGTATCCGACGATGTTTTGATGATTATCTTATCAGTGGTTCATGGAGTTTGTTTTTGATGATAAATCATGTTTTGATTATTTTGAATCCATGCTAAGGTACATGTAAGGGTACGAATACAGTATTGTATTTGATCATGGTTTTGAAGAGAAAAGAGAAGACATGTTTTTAACATGCATTGCAATTAGTATAAATTTCATACTGAGTTAGTCACTCATCCCACAAATCATCCATCCCAAGTTTAAATCATGGTGGTCTGGTGTGGTGTCCGAAACATGGATACTTCAGAGTTGGTTTCCTCCTTAGTGTTTCTGTGTTGTCTTGGTAAGAATTTATTTCCTTATTTTAGTTTATCGTTTAGTGTTGAATTGTTTCATTTCCAGCACAATATTTTTCTCTTGTTATTACATTATCTTTAACTCTTATTGATCAGTCCATGGACCTTGATCTATTTATTTTGAGTTTTGGGCTTAATTTTGTGTTAAGACTATTGCTGGCATTTTGGCCTTGGGTTGGGCGATCGGGTCCTCTCCTAGGATCTGGTCGCTTGACCCTGCATTTTTGTTAAGTCCACATTCGAGTCGTGACAGTTTGAGTCTAGTGAACTTTGCTTGGCTTCCTTAGCCATATCTTGTTTCCGGTTAATGTGAATTCTCAATCCAATGTGAAGTTTCATGTCGCTCCTTATGTTAAGTAGAGAAGTCTTGTGTTAATCATTCTGGTCTAGTTTCGATTTTTGGTTGGGGACTTATGTGTTTGTTCCTAATGTTGATTTGAGGTTTTGACGTCTGTTTAATTTTTGTCATGACCTAGAGGCGGGCCTAACAGAACCGCCAGGTCAGGCGACCTGGTTCTTTGAGAGAACTCGATTACCTAGCCCAAGCCATAAAAGAAGCGGTAGACTTGACAGAAATTAAGTCCAAACCCAAATCACATGGGTTGGGAGAGTGATCAACTAGAGGCATTATAGTATAAATAAATATATGTATTATGTAGGAATTAAATAAAACAACACCAAAACTAAAAAACCCCAAACATACCCGATACGAAAGGATTGAACCGACGAACCTCCGCACATCTACAGAGAGATCGAGACACCTACTAGGGGACACCAGCATCGTCCCACTGCAACACGTGCAAAACTAATGCACCGAACCTACACCCTAATATGGAGAAAAATATAGTGTAAGGGGTGAGTGACAAACTTAATAGGGAAATCAATATTAAATGCAATGCATGCTAAAAACTGTTTTCCTCATTTTTTTGAAAACCATTTCATGCTTCTCATTTACCGTACATGGATTTTAAATAATTTGAAAACCTCTTTATCATTTTACAAAATTTGGCCCATGGCCTTTGATATGGCTAAATCAAAACCCGCTGTATATATAGACAGCTATATCGTAAAATATGTCAACATTGTTTTCCACATGAAAAATGTGATCAATGATAAGAGATGATCGCACAAAGACTCATCTGACGCACACCGCAGAAAGGTGGCCATCTGTTGAGAGTAGCACCTCATGAGACAGAGAGAATACAATAATGGTGATCCGAAGATCTAACACATTGCCCAAGGTTCTACAAGCTCTGCAACGACACAACTCGAGTAACCGCCCAGATGTGCCGACGGGCCGTAGCTCAATGTCAATACGATCCGTATAATCGGAGTAACGAATAAGGGTGCTCGCGATAGACCACTTCTCAACTAAAATGCCTCTGTGTTCCAAATTGACGAGGATTGCCGACGAGCAGAGTTACGAGCCGCCATGCCACCCGTCAAATCGAACGATACTAGGATAGGCTAATCTCAACGACTGACAACCTTCAATCTGTCTTCACTGAAAAGAATGATCACACAAAGACCCACCCAGAACATGTCACAGAAAGGTGGCTATTCGTCAATAGCAACCCCTCATGAGGCAGAAGTGAATATCAATGACGGCGACCCAAAGATCTAGCACGTCGCCAGAGTCATGAGCAAGCAAGCTCTATGACGACCCAACTCATATGATCGAATAAACAAATGAGATTTTCGGCGACGGATTGTTTCTCAACTAAAATACCTCTAAGTTCCAAGTTGATAGGGGTTGCTAACGAGTAAAGTTATGAGCCGTTACACCACCCTTCAAATGGAACGGTACTATGATAGGCAAAACTCAGCGACAAATAACCTACCAACTCCATGTGACTAATACCCTGACCAGGTTTTGGGGCTCAAAATCCAAGGAATCGTCATCACCTTCCCATCTTCATTTTCAACTTTCAGAGCTCGAAACCTGAAGACATGTCACCAATGCCCTATCCCTATTTTCACTTTTGGGGCTCGAAACCCGTGGACATGTTATCAATGGCCCATCACCATTTTACACGCAAACGACCAATCTTCTCGCATCAGAAGATTGCACAGGATAGTCTTGTGATGCTTTAGCGCCATAATGCATAAAGCAGCAAGATGATTCATCCTCTCAATGCACATAACAAATCTTCTCGTAGCAGAAGATTTCACTGAATAGCCTCGTGATGCTTTAGCGTCAAAGTGCCTAAAGCATCAAGAGGATTCATCATCTCAATGTACATATCAAATAACAAATCTTCTCGCAGTAGAAAATTTCACGAGATAGCCTCATGATACTTTAGGCACTCATGATACTTTAACGCCAGAGTGCCTAAAGTATCAAGATGATTAATCCTCCCAACGTATAAGCACAAATATCACATCATCCATATATGCAGAATATCAACAATATGTACAGAATATAAACGTGAGAAAACATATGTATACATAAAAACTGACGGGCTGTCGAAACAATCCCCGTCGGGTTTTCGAGTGTGGTACCCCACAAAATCTCAGTTTTCAAAACATGATATAATGCAATGCAGAAAGTATAAAGATCCCTACCTCGATGACAACCACGACACGCTTACTGACAAACCAGCTCCACGCGATATCGTAAGCAAAAGTCGAACCACTGACATCCCCAAGACCTATAACAAGGCCAATGTCAACATCCCAACAAACATATAAGGGAATAACAAGCAAGTCTTAAACAAGACTAAAATTCAAGACTGTTTCTAAGGACAACCACGAGTCCCAAACCAGAAACTAAAACTAGGAGCACTGTGAGGATCCTAACCGGAAACCATCTCGAAGAACAACAAAGATCCTAAACAGGAACCAAATATGACCAGAATGATCAACACAAGACTTCTCAGCTCAAACGAGGAACGACGGGTCCCCTACACCTCAGGTCGAGAATCTACACGATTAAACGGATATGGTTGACAAAGCCAAATACTGTTTGTGAAACCTAACTCCGAGAAAACAAATGGTGTAGTTGACCAAACACAACCATGGTCAACTCGGCACCCCCAACAGATCACCCGCAAGTCCAACCGGCCGACAAGACACGATGACAAAAGACGGAACACCACACACTCGACCTGATCCACTCAGCAGTCAAGAAAATATAATTGAAGCCAATCGAACCTCACCATAGTCAACAAGGCATCACAGTGGTCAACTAAGACCACTCAACAGTCATTGAGGCAAAGTGAAGGTCAACTGTGACCTTACAGCTTCGAACAGACTCAACAATAGTCAACCGGGACCATTAAGTGTTGACGGGACACGTCAAGGGTCAACCGAGACTTCATAGCGATCGCAACCATCCAAGACTCGATCATCACAGAAACTCATCTAAAGTCAACCGAGTATGACTTTAGTGGAAAAGTCAGCTCAAAGACCACAAACCAAACCAAGTCTAAAACTTGTCTACAGACAAGAATTTCCAACTATGAGTCACGAACATAGGTGGAAGAGTCCTATGCCAATTCTAGGAACCCAATCGACACAAGAGTGGGTCAAAAACATTCGTTTCGAAACATCGGAAGCAACCCGAAACAGACCATAGGTAATCTGTCCAAAATCCTGTCTGAGTGATCGATCAACCCCTGGACAGCGATTGATCACCAATGGAAATCGATTGACCGCTAAAGTAGAATTTTGAAGTTGCAGTCACTCAGGAAGAAATATCCGCCGATCATCCACTGCTGGTCGATCGACCGAAAATCTCTCGTGATCAAAGGCTAATCGTCTGTGAACCTTGGTCGAACAATCTGCTTCATGCTGGTCGATCAGTTCACCATTCTGATTGATTAGTCGGTCATCTCCTGCGCAATTTATCAGCCAAAAATGCAGCATGTCCACCTATTCACCCCAAATCGGACAATAAACCTTCCTCGACTTCAAATGCATCACAAATCTACTAGAAAGTTTCTTCGGATTTGAGTTTTCAAGCTCGAATCCGAAGCCACAACAAAACAGAATTTCAAACCCTAAATCAGAGATGAAAAACTTACCAGAACGAAAACCACTTTCACAAATGTTACTCACAGGGACGACAGGAACGCAAAACTGATAAAGAAAATCAGAGGAGCTCTGATCGGGCTCCTTCCTCTCCCCTCTGTTTCTCTTTCTCTCGGCTGAAGAAGGAGCACCCTACTTCTTCTTCTTCTTCTTTAAAAAAAAAGTTTATTTAATTAAAAATATATAATATATAATATATTAATAATATATATTATATATTACGTTATCCCGATTTAAAATTCGATTCGATTAAAATGCCAACTGAAAATAATTTTTTATTCAAAATAATTTACCAAAAACATTTCCAAAAAAACAACTATCCGCTCTGAAAATCCAAATTTGACCGCTTTAGAGAAAGACGCACTCGTCGCTACTATGCGATAAAACCAGTAAACTCTTTCACATTGACAGAAAATTTGCAAAAAATTTACACGTGACATTTTAACATTATTTTAAAAAATATTGGATTTTACAGTTTTAGGTAGCAACTGTCACGCCCAGAAGGTGAATCTAACAGAAATGCCAAGTTAGGCGACCCAATTCTCGGAGAGGACCTAACTACCCAAGCCAAGTTGGCGAATAGGAACACTTTTCTCTTGCACTTATGTTAGGAAAATTGTTCCGAGCCTCGTGGACAGGCGTTTGCGAACATGGGTTGTGCATCCACGGATGCTAGGGTGTCTATCGCAGATGCTAGAGATGTCAGGGATCTGCTGAAGCCAATGCATTCGCGCTAGGGTCCTATCAATCGCAGCTAGAGCCTTGTCGACTGCAACTATGTCTTTTGATCACCACTTGGACCAATTTGACCCCAATTTAGTCTTGACGACCGCTACATGGTCTGAGTTGATTGCAATTGTGTCTAGTCGACGTTGTGTTGTCTCGATTGACTGCTATCATGTCTCATCGACTGATGTGTGGTCTGGATTGGCCATCATCGTATCTCATCGACTGTTGCATGGTCCTGGTTGACCGTCGTCATGTCTTGTTGACGTTGTGTGGTCCTGGTTGACCACCATCGTGTCTTGTCGACATGTGTTGTCTCGGTTGAGCATTGTTGTGTCTTGTCGACACTATATGGTCTCGGTTGACTGTCGTACTGTCTTGTTGACACTAGGTGGTTCTTATTGACCATAGTCATGTTTGGTTAACTCCACTAGTGTCTCCTTGATTGTTGAATTATTCGGGTCGGCTGTAGTTGTATCTCATCAACTTCTGTCATGTTTTTTCGACTAATGGGTCTTTTGGGTTGATTGTTGATGTGTGTGTTCGACTGCAGTTATATCTTGGTCAACCACATGGTGTGATTTTGTAGGGTTTGAGACTAATGAGCTTCACTTGACTTCCTTAGTCATATCTTGTTTTTGGTCAGTGTAAATTCTCGATTCAATGTGAAGTTTCATGTTGCTCCTTTTGTTGAGCCATGAAGTCTTATGTTAATCCTTCTAGTTTGGTTTCGATTTCTAGTTTGAGACTCATGTTTTATCCTTAGTAGTGATTTGAGATTTTGACGTTAGTTTGGTTTTAGGTAACGACTGTCACGACTCGAAGGCAGGCCTAACTGAAACACTAAGTCATGCGACCTGCTTCTCGAAGATGACCCGATCATCAGAAATGACCTAACGACCCAGCCCAAGATTAGGTTGTCAGCAAAAGTTTAAACATAAAATTAAGCTCAAAACTCAAAACAAATGGGTCAGGATCCACAGAGTAACCAATAAGAGTCAAGAATAGCATAAAATAACAAAGAGAAAAATACTGTGTAAGAAAAGAAGTCATTCAACACCATAAAATAAATTTAACAAAACTAATACAAGAAAGATAAACCCTAACCGAGGATAACAGGGAGACACCAAGAGGAAACCCAAATCCAAGTAACCTCACCTCGGACACCACCCTTGACCACCACGATCTAAACCTGGGATGGAGGGATCATTAGGATAAGTGACTAACTCAGTAAAAAAATTTATACTATATATAATTCATGAAAAAAATGGATTTACTTTTCTTTCAGAAAACCATGATTTAATGCTTCTTTTTATCGTACATGGATTTTCAAGTTATTTTTAAAATGTATTCACCATTTAATTTAAATCTGACTTCATGAGCCACCGATGAGGTTTTTATTAAAATATATTGTATACATAGACATCTATATCTCAAAAATAGGTCTGCATCATTTTTCATTAAAAAAATGGCCTTAGTGAAATAGAAGGGTAACACAAGAATCACCCTGACACACAACATAGTAAGGTGACAACTCGAAGACTAAGCAGCGTGATGTACCACAGATTCCCTATATCTACAATCAAACACGGAGATTCTCTAACAATATTTTGAGCAATCTTTTGTAAGTGATCAAAGGGAGGAGTATGCTCAAACCATCATCTTTGTTCATCCAACATCCATGAGTACCATGGAGTTATTCAAGATCAAGCATGGGTGGAAGATCAAGCACAAGCTTAGAAGATTTCTTAAACGTCCCAAAAACTACCTATAATCTAACCTCTGTGGCATATTTTTTCTTTTTGGAACATTCATAAGCTCATATCAAAATGTAAGCTTCATAACAATTGTAGCTAACTTTCCAACCTTTCCAGAATGGGCACTTTCGTCAAATTTGAAGATTATTTACTATGTCAAAAGAGCCCTGAACAGAGAGCTTAAATTCTGCCGAAGAAGCCCGAACATCCTTAGTCGGAGTTGAAGCCAAATCCACTTGGAGAATTAACGTGAAGATAATTTCCATGGACTCATTGTTGTATTCAAGATTTAGGGAATTGTTTGAAAATTATGTTTAGTCATTTTATTCTAATTTGTATTAGTTTCAAAATGTCATTTGTTGGTGTCACTCGGCTAGAGCATGTTCTAGCTGAGTAAGTGTGTTGTGAGGGTATTTTGGTAATATTCTTTTAAGAATACAAACCCTAATTTTGTGAGGGGGTTTTAAGCTCCATTAGGGTTGATTTTCAGACAGTTTTGAATCAACAAAAGAACCCTTTTGAAAAGGTTGGAGTTACCTTCACAAATCGGCCATCTCCCTTTGTGTTTCACCCAAGTGGATTTTGTGTCAACAATTGAATCACCGTATTTCTTGTTAGCTTTGTGGTTATTTCTCTTAAAGCTATCCCTTCCTCCATATTCTTCCAAAGGTGAACATCCCTAGTGAAGGAATAGAAAGCTTGCTAAGACCCAAGTTGGAGTGCTTCCACCATTGGAGGGCATTGAAGTCGATATATTCGATTTGCGTACCTATTCAGACCAACTTGCACCTTTCTACACATTACTTCCTTTTCTATATGAATTTTTTCACAATATTTTTAGGGTTTGTTCTTCACATATTGCTTCCTGTGTGGTTCAAATTTTGTGTCAAAACTCATTCATTTGTTTTATTTTTATCCATCTCGAAATCACCCCACAAAATTGTCTTCTTACCATATCCGATTCCAAAGCACCTCTCACTTATGTGGGTATAACGAGTTAGTCCATAAAGCTTTGAGGGTATTTTCTAGACTTTAATTGGTAATCCTGTCCAAAAATCATGCGGAAAGCCTTCCATTTGGGTTGTTTTTATTAACACGATAAGTTTGAACATAATTTGTAAAACAGTTGCATTCCGGTTGTTCACAACATTTGGAATTGCCTTTCGGTGGTGCATCACAGGGCCTCATGACAAAAAGAATAAAAGTGACGGTCATTCAAAGACCCGACAACGTCACATAAGTTGTCTATGATCCAAAGACGAGGCAGCAACACCACCAGTAAAATTGAGAAACTGGGCAAGATTGTCGGTAACGAATTACTCAGCGACTAGCTAACTATTAAATCCAAATTGACAAGGGTTGCCAGCTAGCGTAGCTCCGTAATGACACAACTGCCCATCAAATGAAAATGTATTAGGCAAGTAAAACTTAACGACTAACAATCTTCAAAGCAAGTGATAAAATACCCTAGCCATGTTTAGGGATTCGAATCCCAAGGAATGCATCATCACCGTCTTATTACCCATTTTCATTTTAGGGATTCGAAACTCAAGGACATGTCACCAATGCTCTATTACCCATTTCGCACGTGCGCACAATCAATCTTTACTCAACAGAAGATGAATGGGAGTAACATCGTGATGCTTTAAGGCCAAGACCGCCCAAAATATCAAGAGGATTCGTCCTCCCAAGTATACACATAGCACAAAAAAATTTAATATCATATACAATAAATTAAATACGAGAAAACATACATACATATACAAAAAAAATAGATGTGTTGTCGAACAGTCGATGTCGAGTTTTCATATGTGGTATCCCACAAAATAATAGTTTGAAAACCATGATGCAATGTAGTTATATATAGTATAAAAATTCCTACGTTGATGATGACAAAAGCTCAGCCGACCAACCAAAAGCACTGTTGGATACAGGCACAAAAACCGGGGATGCCATTGGAACCTAAAACCAAACTGATTTCAAGACCCCAAACCAAAACTAGGAACAAAACACGAGTCCCAAACTAGAATTAAAAAACAAACCAGGTGAACTAACACAAGACTTTTTGACTTGAGTCGAGCAACAACAAGAACCCACACATTAAATCGAGAAGCTACACTGATCGCAAACAAGACATGGCTGAGGAAGTCTACTGAACATCACAAAACTTAATTCTATGAAGACACATTGTGCAGTCGATGAAGGCATTACAATGGTCAACCAGACACAACAACAATTAACTCGAAAGAACCACTAGTCAATGAGACATGACTACAGTTGACGAGATACAACACACTTTACTAAAAAAACTTAGTAGTTGAGGAGACATGGCTGGTGTCAATCGAACACAACTATGATTGACCTGGACGACCTAGTTTTAACAAGACATGAAAACAATCAAATAGGACCACACAATAGTCGATAAGACACAACGACGGTCAACTGAGACAACACAATGTCGACAAGACACAATAATGGTCAACCAGGACCTCGTAGCAGTTAACAAGACACATCAATGGCCATCCAAGACTCAACAACAGTTGATGGGAAATAGCTGCAGTCAACCGAGACCAAGCAACAGTCAACGACCTAACCTGCGGTTAAGTTGGACCAAGTAGGAACCCAAACAAGAAGGGAAGAAATCATGGTTAAGAAGTTCGTGGAAGTGGGTGGCACCGAGTGACAAAATTTTGACCCCAAAGGGTTGTTATGGTCAGCTAACGGGGATGCCTAGACCAAAAGAAAAAATTCAATGCAGACATCTAGGCCCAGCACAGATGCCCTGTACTTTTGATGATGCCCCGAGTTTCTACGGATGACCTAGCTTCTACAGACGCCCCTACTTCTACGAATGCTTAGACACTCTCGCAATCGACCAGACCCAACAAACGGTTGACTGGACACATGTAACGACCCAGTTTTTTCTTTTATTTGAAAATGTGTAAAATTTAAAATTTTTCTTTTACAAAATCGTTTACAAACCATTTTTCTTTCAAATCTCTTTAGCCTAACTAGACACAAGATCTGCACGTGTAAATAATTTATCAACTATTCCTTAACCTGTTCTCCTGTGTACCTACATCACATGACTTAACTAATGAGTCTAAGACTCAGTAAGTGATATAAAATAAACTATGCATATGCAATGCAACTTTTAAAATTCGTATATAGTTTTCTGTTTCTGTTTCTATTTTCATTTTCTTGAATTTACTTTACTGTCATTTCTTTTATGTCTATGTCGGGCTTTACCTACTGGTTCACAAAAATCATTTAATTACATTTATTTTTTTTCTGTGTCGGGTTTTACCTACTAGTCCACAAAAACCGTTTAATTACATTTATTTTGTTTTTGTGCTGGACTTTACCTACCAGCCCACAAAAACCATTTAATTACATAATTTGGTTGTCAGGCTTTACCTACCGGTCCAACATTTTTACTTGACTTTACTTGATCCTTTACTTTACGTTTATTCATATTTCGTTCTATTATCATTTTCTTTTCAAAACAATTCATGAAAACCATTTTCATATCATTTTAAAAATCAAGATGCGTACTATGCTCGTGAATGCATACAGTTCAATATCCTCTAGATAGGCCTCAAAACATACTTAATCTCATTATCATTATCCTTAACTTAAAGTAATTAACACGTCATTAAAAAAGTTTAATTCTAATAAACAAACAGCAAGCATCAATACAATCCTCAGGACATGATCACAACCTAACTTAATAATCTACGAAAGTAGTAAACAGTCAACATACAATTCCTAACTCTTGCGATGTAAGACCCCAAAGATAAAAACATATTCAATATCACTTACCTAGGGTCTGTAACGCGTTTCAGCACCTTCTTCCTTTAATACCTTAAAAAACCAAGAGCATTTATTATTAATAATCACAACTTATTAACTTTATTTCTACAGTTCATTATCCTTAACAATTTCAATACCATTAATCTTCATTCATTGCCATCTTTCTTCCCTTTACTGTTTATTATTTTCGTGTACAACAAACAACATATACATATACCCAACAACAGAGCACCGATTTCACCACCACATACTTCACAGTTCCACTTTCTCACCTAAAGTAATATCAAATAGTAATTAACTCAACTCCTCAATGCCAGAACATATACATCCATTACCATTGAAACCAATAGAGTCCAACAAACCATAACCCAATTAATATCCTGCATCAACTACAGTGGCATATAAAATCACGGACTCGTCTTCACTCATTCATTCCCAACGGTATTTCTCAACAAAACATAACAGTGAGCATCATCCATAAACAATTTTATCCTTTACTTTTAATCATAATCATCACATAAACCCATAAAACCAAGGAGGAGGTTAGGCGTCACCTGAAGAACACCTGGGGAGAAAACAGTGGACTACACCCGCCATCTTCTTCTTCTTCCCTTCTTCTCCTTCATTTTCTCACGGCCTTTAGAGACTCCTCTTCCTCTCTCTCACTTTCTCTTCTTTCCCTTTTCCTCTCTTTCTTTTCCTTTTGCCCCTGCTTCTCTCATTTTTCCCACAAAGTTTTCTCTTTGCTTTTCTTCTCGCTCTCTGTCTCTCATCCTCTCCATCTTTCTCGTAAAATCAGTAGGAGGCTTCTTTCATAAGCCTTCCACCAATCTCCATAAACCAAACTCTTCACCCACATTGCCATGTGTAAAGGGAGACGCGTGGAGAAAATCCAATAAACGTCCGTCTCAGGATGCACGTCACCCATTTTAGCCAAGCAAAGAAATGCCTTAAAACTGAAAAACCAATGGGACCGGTCGATCACTTAATCAATTGCTCCAACATTGCAGAATCTCCAGATCAAGCCTTGTAACATCCCGTAACCTTTTTCGTATAAAAGTTTTCTTTTCTTTAAAACCATTGCATAATAAAATACCAGAGTAATAAATAGCGGAAGTCTTAATCTTATAAAACATACAGCGGAAGTCTTTTACAAGTAAATACCATAAACCCATTGTTTAAATAAACATGTGAATAAACACATTAACTTAAAACATTTATTTGAAATCATAAAACACTTAAAAACCTTTTAAAACATTTATTCCTTTCCGTGAGCCATAACCACAAGCCAATGTCATTAACAGCACAAATGTCCAGACATCAATACTCCATCAGCTACGTCCTTTAACAGCTTTAACCATTCATCGTCTCCTAACCTACATCAACGTGACCTAACTATGAGTCTAACGCTTAGCACGTGATATAAACGTAAAATATGAATTTCACATACAATTTCTATTACATAGCATAAGGTTTTATGTTTTGTTTATATTTTATTGTTCATGTCTTTCATCATTATTTCATTTGCTTATATATAGGGCATATCAAACTGGACCATATAAACATCCGTTTACTGTTTATATGCTAGGCGTATCAAACCAGACCATATAAACATCCATTTACTATTTATATGACGGGCATATCAAACTGGACCATATAAACATCCATTAACTGTTTATATGCCGGGCATATCAAATCAGACCATATAAACATTTGTGTCAGGCATATCCAACCGGACCACAGTTGACTTATGTGCTGAACGTATCAAATCGGTCCTCAGTTATTTACTTATCTTGATTTCTGTGTTGGGCGTATCCAACCAGTCCATAGTTGTTTACGTGCACTCCCAATATCCATTACTAATTTTACCAATTTTTTTTGGGGTAATATATTCCATAATAAAATCATCCTCAAAACCTCCAAAATCCCCAATTATTATTACTCTTAATCCCATCATAATTTAGTGTATTACTTAATCAAATCGGTCAAAACTGTGGTTGACTAGGGAAAGCTTTTCAGCATGAAAATCATGAGGAAACTTGCATTCCCTCACTGATTCCTCCCCCAAATCGGCTTAAATCCCTACACAAACACTAAAACTACAACAATAACACAAAAACGATCAAAGAATTTGAGTTTCCAAACTCAAATACGAGATCATCATAATTGGGAAATTCCAAACGGAAAAATGGAGTTAGAAATCGACTTAATCATGAAATTTCTTCACAAAGGATGAAAATCGATATGCCATGAACACGAATCAAGTGGAAAAATGACAGGGTTCACTCACCAGTTTTCCACCATCTGTGCCTCTCGCACTCTCACCTTATGCAACCAACACCCAAAAGGAAGAGGAGCTTCTTTTTAACAAAAATAAATGTAAATTACAATTTAAATATTTTATTTAGTATATATAATATAAATTCATATATTATAAATATTAAATAAAATTCTTAAATCCTAACAGAAAACAAACCAGACAAAACTCAAAACTAGAGTGACGAAACATGAGTTTACCGAACATAATCTCACAGATTTGGGCCACGGGGAACACAAATTGTACCAGTTGACCATTGATTAGACCCCTTCATACATGGCTAAAGACCCATGACACATGGTCGAAGACTTGGTCAACACAAAATAATTTAACTTAGACCAAAGCAAAAAATTTACTTAGCAAATCCAAATTTTGCAAGTTTTATGGAGATAGTGGTCCTGGTTTTGGTATCTGTGTTTGGCGGCATGTGCGGCTGGTCAGCTAGGTTCCTATTGTCATCGAGGTAGTGATTTTTATATTGTACTATATTGTATCATAGTTTTCAAACAATTATTTTGTGGGTTGCCACCTATGAAAACTTGACGGGGTCTAGTCATTAGCATGTCTATTTTTCCATATATGTACATTGTATTATGTGATTACCATATGAGTGCACAACATTTCAGTTTTTTGTTTTATATGCTGGTATGTGCTGGACAAACCTTCATTGTTTTGGGTTGTATTACCCCCACAACCAAGTCAACGTGAGGCAGTTGTCTCTGAAGGCTTTATACTGCCTAAAGGTTATATGTTTGATTGCGAAAATGAGTAATAGGGTGCTAAAATGAGTAACAGGGCATTGATGATGTGTCCTTGGGTTTCATCTCTAAAGTAAAGGGGTAATAAGGCGTTGTTATAATATCCAAAAAATTCATCTATATGTAAAACTTCAATTATGTGTAATGTGGTATTTGGACATAGTGAATTGTAATTTCTGAGTTGTTTATATCATTAAGGATAATGATGTTGTTAATGGTTAGATGTATATTGGAATTGTAAATATATTAGTTTTTTTCTTGTTCATATGTTACGAGAATAAGTAAGATGGATTGTTAATTACATAAGAGGTAGAATGAAGAAAATCAGAATTTTGATGGTGGCTGTTGATCATTAAGAGAAGATGGTCAATCATGGGTATTACAAATTATTACAGAGTGTGACCATTTTTGGAGTGGTTGATAAGCTAAAGGGGAATAATCAACTGGTTCCAAAGAAAAATCTATGCAGATAGTAGCCATTTTGGAAGCGGTCAATCTGTTGAAGGGGATGATTGGCTGGGTCTAAAGCAGACTTAAAATGTTGATTTGTGGTCGATCGTCCACTAGAGGGTGATTGATCGGTTTTTTCCTGAAAAAAGCAGAATTGTGGTTGAACATTGGTGAATTGTGGTCGATCATGGCCATAACGTTGAAATTTGAGGTCGATCACGTGAAGAGGGTGATCAATCGGAATAGCAAGAATCACCCAGAAAATGGCTAACTGTCGTTTGGAAAATGAAGTGGCACCTGGATAGTGAACTATCGTGACTTTTCTCCTTTCCTTGTAGGTTTATAAACATATTAGAGGAAGTTTTGGCAGAAGAAAAACACAAGAAGTCTTTTGGGATTCTTTCTTTTATCTTCGTTGGGCTGCTGTGAAGTTGTGTGGGAAGAAATTCGAGAAGGAATTACTGCTGCTGTGTGATTATGCAGGAGAAGCTGGAAGGAGAAGATTATTGCGAAGAGAGGTAAGAGATTATGCATGTGTTTTGCCAGAGGTGACCTACATCACAAGAATAGGGTGATTTTGTGTTGTCTGTGATGATATATTTGTTTCCAGCTACTGCTTTGATATGAATCTGTTGATGAAAACGTTTGGTTAGTTGAATTGCTCTCTGGATTATAATAGGATGAATAGAATATGTTAATGATAGAGCTCCGTAATAGAAATTGTTGGTTTTGTTTTCTGTTTTGTTGATAAGAATTGTTGAAGAAATATTTTGTTGTCTTTTGCTTCATTGATAGAAATGATAAAAAGGAAGAAAGTATTCTCTGTAGTTTATGGTTTGATAGATTATTGCTTTTTGCTGGTAATAATGGATGTAGGATATGTTTTGCTGATTTCCACTACTGCTGTAGATTATGGTTTTGACAAATTATAGAGAATACTACTTGGTTGATTGGTAATTGCTATTCCAATAATACACTGTGGTAGTTTGATAACATTGTTGTGGATAAAAACTGTTGGAAGATAATGTTGAATTTTGTTGATTTCTGCCTTGTTAGAATGTTGGTTTACAACAAGTGTTGAATTGACTGAAATTGTCTTGTTGTTTCGTGCTTCAATAGACTGTCATAAAAACTGTATTGTTTCCTTAATGTGTAGTATAAATTGTTGAACTGTGTGAACTGCACCTATGACATGCATCTGAGTAGAAATGTTATGAAAAGGTAGACATGTGCATGCATTGCATGATAAAGAAATGAATGTAATAAATGTAAATGGGCGTGTGGGGGTTTGGGAGTCTGGTGACCGTCCTAGGTGGTAACACCCCTAATGGATTCAGCTTATCCTATGTAGGGATAGAGTGACGGTTAAGCCCACATGGACCATAAGATGTATCCTTTCTTCTATACCAGAAATCCCTAATATTTGGACTGATAAAGGAAACATAAATGAAATGACAGAAGAGATCGGTTCTTTTCTGAGACAGACTACATAATCATACATTGAACATTGCATTTCATTATATCTCTTACTGGGCGTTAGACTCATAGTTTCTCTTGTCATGTAGATGATGACTATGATCCTAATGAAGTACACGTGGAGGAAGTATGACTCGATTAACACTTTCGTTACTTGACGCAAGTTGACCTTGGGAGTTATGGCGTATGAAATGAAATAAAGTGTGTTTAAGTATTTCAAAGATTTTAATTTTTTTTAAAAATTATGTTTACTTTAAATAGTTTTCAAGTGTTGATTGTATGTTTTAATTTTTATAAGGACTTCCGCTTATGCTTACTCTATTATTTGCCCTTCACATGTTTTTACAAATGAAATTTAAAAAGAAAAATTTTAAATGAAAAACGGGATATTACAGGTGTTGACGCACACCTTGGATTTTGAATCCCTAAATCTGACTAGAGTGTTTAGTCATTTTGTTGATTTGTGGGTTGTTTTGTCCCTAAGCCTTGATTGCTGACAACCCAAGTGACGTTATCAAGTCTTCAAATTGCCGTCACAGATTCTGTGATTTAAGGTTGTGTCGTTGTTGAGTGTTGCTTGCTGGCAACCCAGGTGACGCTGCCAGATCTTCAAATCACTATCACAGATTCTATGATTTTCGGTTTGTGTTGTTGCTGAACCTCACACGCAGATAACCTATGTGACATTGTCGAGTTTTCGGATCACTGTCACTCTTCTTTTTTGACTCATGAGGTGTTGGCCGGAAACGGTCACTACCTTTTTGTACATATGTTCGGAGGAGTTTTGTGTGATCATCTCTTTTCATTGGAGACTATTTTCACTATGGAAAATATGATGAAGATTAATTCGATATTGTTGTCTATGTACACAATCAAGTTTTTATCATCACCTTATTAGTGGCCAATGGGCCGGTTTTACTCAAAAATGAAAAGAAAAATGATTTTAAATTCATGCATGACATATCATTTTGATTATGATTTTGAAATAAAAGATAAAATTAGTTTTCTCATGCATTACATATAATATAAATTTTCTGCATAATATTTTATCTCTATTTATTATTAAGTTATGTAAAACTTTGGTTGATCACTTTAGAGACCTTCCATTTCTTTAGATTTTAAACTTTATTAGTGTTAAGAAAACGTTGAGCAATGAGGTCTCTTTTAGAGTTAAGCAACGAGGTCTCTTTGAGAATGAAGTCCTTCAACTCAACGAAAGCCCTCTCTCTCTATCAGAACCTCTCTCTCTCTATCTATCTGAAACCAACCGACAACGTCATGTTCATCCCTCTCCCACGCCCTGCCAGAAGGGGTCCCATTACCCACTCCCTTCATTATTGCTCCTTCCTATTTCTTATCTATAGACACTCTTTGACCCCCCAAGACATGTATTTTTCTGTACTATTCAGTCTGCTCTTAACTTTTTGATGCGACGTAGCCTTCTCCTGCTTGCTTCCTTCCTCATTTTCCTCCCAAAAACAAAGCCCCATCTTCCCCTAATCACGTCCAAAAGCCCAAGCTTAACCCCAATATTACTTAGAGAGAGAAAGTCTAAGCAGTGAGAGAAACTGTGTGGAGGACAGTAGAGCTCTTGTCTTCTTCCCCTCTCTCTCTCTCTCTCCTTGTTCTCAAAGGAGGGTTTGAGGATTCTGCACCCTCTGCAACACCACGCTTCCCCCCAAGCAATGTCTTTACCTTTCTGTGATGCAATTGATGGACTTATTTGTCTCCCTTTCCACGTATTTTTATTCGCTTTGGCGTACTCAGTTTTATTCTTTCTTGATCAAAACTGTTCCCTTTGAGTGCTCTACAGCTTCCTTCAACCAAATCTCATCATTCCAAACTCTAGAATCTCCCCATAACTTTGCCCTATGTCACTCCTCCACTTGAGTTTTTGCAAGAATTAAACATCCCTTTTTTACACCATGCAACTAGAGCATTGGAGATCCATTTATGCTCAGATATAATAATTAGTAAACAGACAGATGAACTGGGGAAAGAGCTGGAAAAGCGAGGAGAGGAGAGGAGAGGAGAGGAGAGGAGGGAGTCATAGAGAAGAGTGAATGATTGTGATGGCTTTCTTTGGGTCTCTAACCTCTGCAACGTCTTCATGCAGGCTTTTGTTGGATTAGGCTAATTACATATTGGATAAGTTAGACTAAAACAAACCTCATGGTTAGGTGCGTGACAGAATTCACTAAGGTTGTCCTAATCTCTCATAAATGTAAAGGGGGATATTTATTTAATGAATGCAGGGTGTTTTTCTCACGGAAACTCACACCCGGCCTTGCAATTTGGACCATCAAATTTGGGCTCCTTCAAACACACTTTTACTTCATAAACGTGGGTTTGTGGGCTCATCATAGTAGGATTAAATACAGCATTAAATGTTACGTTTTTACCAAGTACTTCATGGCCCAAGGTTGACGGAGTTTTTGTATTTCTCTAAACTTTCGGGCTTAAAATGGGGAATTTTCATCCATTGGACCTAAGTTATTTTATATTTTATTAGAAACTAACCAAACAAACTCTAAACTATTACATCGGCAACAAGTCAAACTTTAAACTAATTTTGTGAACGACTAAAATCTCAAACTATGATAAATGAAAGACGCAAATCTCGCAATCACGTTATTTGTTAAAAATTTAAAATAATCTACTAAGTATTCGTTGTGGAAATGAGTATTTTTCGCAACTGAAACATGTCTTTCGCTGCAGAACACTAGTTTCTACAATGGAAATGGTATTTTTTACAGCGGATATTTATCTTCCGTTGCGGAAAGATTAATTTTCTCAGCACAACTTAAGAGTGAAGCACGACCCCAACCTCAACCTCAAACATGACTAGTATCTCAATTGGTCTGTTTCCAATCTATATTAGATTGTTTCTACTCATTGGTCTTCAGGATTGAGTCAGCGAACAATAAGTACGAAACTGATATTAAAAATCATTCGATTATTGTATCTAGAATAGTATATTTCGATGCATTGACTGATATAAAGTTGTATTAAAGAAACTAAGATTCCGTAGTAGAAGACAAGTATCTGTTGAGAAAAATAATATTTTCGTAGTAGTAGACAAATATCTGCTGCAAAAAGTACCATTTCCGCAGCAAAAAACACCTACGGAGGAAAACAAGTCCTTGAAATAGAACTTACTTTTAGTAGCGGAAGACACGTTTTTTCTGCGAAAAATATTCTTTTAACAAAGGAAGACAAGTTTTTGCTGTAGAAAGTAGTCTTTGACTACAATGTGAGTGTAAGACTTGCATCATTCATTTTTCATAATTTGACGTTTTAGCAGTTAGCAAAATTACTTTAACCCTTTTTTTTGTTGATTTCTCTATTTTATTAGGTGGTGGAGTAATTGTAGTAGATAATACAAGATTAAGATAATATACCACTCAAACTAATTACATGCTGGAACTTGGTGAAGGCCTAAGATGGTTTGGGGCAGAAGATGGACATCCATTTTTAGTTTCCCTTAAAACAAATGGGTGCTCAACTCCAGAACAACTTCATATTGATAAACAGGCTGCTTTGCTTATCCAACAGGAAGCCTTCGTATTTAAAGAAGAGAGAGCAAGGTAGAACGATGTGGAGCTGCCACAAGCGTCATCCCAGCTTCTTCTTTCACGTCTTTATATCCTCTTCTTCCCTCTTCCCCGTCTGTTTCATCGATCCTCGTCTTGCATTTCCAGGAAAAAACGACATTGTTGCTTTCAAACCTCATCACCAAACTCATTTTACCTTCGATCAGCTTATTCATGGCGGCCCATCTTTGTATTTTCCCTGAAGTTGTTTTAGGAATACTCCCACTTTGAACCAGAACCACCATTCCAATTTTAACATTAGCTTCTTTTAACACATTTTTCTCAATTTCTTCACACACACTTCTTAAATCTTCAATTCTTCTCAAGTTTCTCTTCGATGCCTCTGCAACCAGAATCACCATTCCTGAGATTTCGAATGCAGCAAGGCAACCTCCTCTCAGAAATTGAGGGCAACTGTTATAAGCTGCTGTCTCGATGAAATGAGGGTAGATTTCTTTACTCTCATGGAGTTTTATAATATCAGAGCATCGACCAGTGACGTATAGGTATCTCTCTGCTCCTCTGATGATCCCTCTGTCTCCTGTTCGGACAAATCTGCCGCTTACCTGGTTGATCAGTCGGCCATGAAAGACCTCCCGAGTTAAAGATGGATGGCCAAGATAACCAGAGGCATTGCTGGGAGAAGAAACCCAAATTTCTCCTTCTTTCCCGTCTTCAACTGGTTCGTGAGTTTCCTCATTGACTACAACAATTTTGAGGTCGTCTTCATCCTCTTCTTCGTCGGAGGAAGACAGTTTCGCAACCGGAAAGAGCTTGTTATGAGTAGGAAAATCGAGGCTTTCGGTTTTGCTTCTCCATGAGGTAGAAACAAACGTACAATTCTCAGCCAAGCCATAAGACGGAGAAATAGAAGAAGGGTTCAACCCAAAGGGTTCAAAAACCTTCACAAACTCATCAATGGCGGATTTGTAAATCGGCTCGTTAATTACAATCAAATTCTTCAAACTCCAGAGACTAATGGGCGAAGTGCCTTCACTAACCCCACCTCGCTTGACCACCAGAGGCAGAGCAAACAATGGAACAGGAGTACAAGTGGCCCTAAAGCTCGAAACTAGCTCGAGCCACATCCTTGGCCGACGAACAAAATCTGTGGGCGAGGCTAAAACGCAGGTTGCACCAGAGACAATGGTCAGCAAAAGAAACATTAGGCCACAATCGTGGTACTGAGGTAGCCATGAGACGATCGAGCTGTTTGGATGAAGATCATAAGCTTTTCTCGCCATTCTTGCATTATGAGCAGCTGATCCAGCTGAAACAAGAACTGGTTTTGGAATTCCAGTCGCTCCTGAAGTGTACTGAATCAAATAGGGCTCATTTGGCTTGCACCCAGTGTAGGAAGAAGGAGAATCACACTTCGGCTTTGCCTTTTCGTCTTTGAGACTCTCAGCGGCAATCCATCGAACACTTTGTAAACTGTGGGATAGCTTTGGATTGTTTGAAGAAAGTGACACGTATTTCTCAACGCTCTTGATGTAATCCCCAGAAGCTATGGCTGCTTTCGGCTTCGTCTGAGCAAAAGCTCGAACGAGTTGGTGATAATTTTCTTGGGAAAATGAAGAATCGGGCGGGAAAATGGGCACGCTTAAAAACCCGGCTCGCTGACAAGCAAAAAGTGTCTCGACAAAGCCCAGACCGGGCGAGCAAAGTATGACAACAGTGTCCCCTCGCCGGAGCAAACGGAGCAACTCGCCTGAAATGAGCCGGACCGAGTCATTGAGTCGAGAATAAGTCAGAGTGGAGGTGGAGCCACCGCCTGGTCGACCAGCTGAGCCGTCTTCAACCCAGACGAAGGCGGATTTTGACCGGAACGCCGGGAGGTTGGCCCATATCGGAAGGTAGAGGTCGACAGCCGGTTGGTCGGGAAATGAAGGATCATAATTCTCAAAATCCATCACAGCACGCAAGAGAGTGTTAATTAATGTGTTTGTAGTAATTAAGGCGACTAATTGCCGCATGGATTGAATGTTTTTTTATAGTAAGTGGGATTAGAGTAATTAAAATGTAATGTTTAGTATATGTGAAATATCCTTGCGGATTAAACAGATATTCCACCGCATATCCCTGGTTCTTCCAAAGCTTTTCTTGTTAGAAATTTTATATTTGATAAAAAAGGAAATTAACAAAACTATCCATGTACTATAAAATCAATGACAAGCCAACCACTAAATAATTGTCGCTAACAACTTAAATATTGCAATATGAGAAATGGACGATGCAAATATCACTGTTGAAAGAAATAGGTACGTGAAGATGATCCTAAAATATATTCTTTGCAATTCTAATTTTACTTCAGTTTTATGCTAAAATCGCAATAATTGAAGTAATCTTACCACGAAGATGATATATATATGTTTGATAATTATAGATTTATTAAATAAATTGAAATAGAATAAGTGAAGGTAAAAGTTTAGAAAATTAACACGGGGCGTTATAGTTGGTATTAGAGCATAACTGGGTCGAACATGATTCTATAGGCCGCTGGTAACTCAAGACTCATTGAGCAATACTCCTTCGATTGTAAGTTTACTTTTGTTCCTTGGATTGTTTTCTTTAAACATATTATTTTATAATGTGAAAACGTATAGGGTTATAAAATGGCTAGACGAGCGAGAGTGAACATTCCGATTAATGAGGAGAGGAACGAGGCACCCGGCCAACAACAAATTCCTATTGGGCGTGGGGGTGCTAGAGCTTATAATGGGAGGGATGAAACCCTCAAGTGTATTTGTAACGTCCCCTGGTACTTCCAGTACAATATTGTCTGCTTTGGGCCAAAGCCTGCACGGTTTTGTTCTTGAGGTTAGCCCAAAACGCGTTGTACTAAGTAGCGATGAAACCCTACTTATAAACCATGCATTTTCTACTCTCCCAAATGATGTGGGATTGTGCCCACCTGATATGGGCCGGACCCACACCTAGGCCTTTCTTGGCCTTCACAGGGCGGGCTGCCATAATCTCCCTCCCTTAGGGACCCGACGTCCTCGACGGCCACACTTCCAGTTGGAATTTCGCTATGATACCATTGTAACGCCCCTCGGTGCTTCTAGTACAATATTTTCCGCTTTGGGCTAAAGCTCGCACAGTTTTGTTCTTGGGGTTAGCCCAAACCGCGTTATACTAGGTAGGGAGGGAAACCCTACTTATAAACCATGCATTTTCTACTCTCCTAAGTGATGTGGAATTGTGCCCCTCTGATATGGGCCAGACCCATACCTGGGCCTTTCCTAGCTTCACAGGGCAGGCTGCCATAGTATTGCTGCGGTGGTGGAATGACAATCTCAAAATATGGAGCGATAGTCCCAATTCATGGAACAACACTTTCAATATATGGAGCGATTCATGGGAAGAGAAAATGGGAATGGGAATGGTGATCATTGCGCAGTGGTGATTTCGGAGGAGGCAGGCTGGGAGAAGTTTCAATGTAATGCCCCATTTATTTAAAATTATTTTTCTTTATTTTAAAATTCACTAATGTAAAATTTATTTGAAACGCTTAAATCAAAGTAAATAAATTCATTTAAAAATATGTCAGAGTAAATCGGGCGAAAATGGATAATAATTTTTTCCAAAAAAAGTTTTTGCTTACAAAACGATTACCACATTAAAATAGGAAGTCAGTTATTCAAATAACCACTAATTTTAATGAGCCACAACCATCAGGTCGAACCCGATTGATAGCCCAAGGGATTGTCCTGTAATACCTCCTCCTCAGCTTGCACGTCACATAAATCATAAGGATCACTTACATCACGGAGAAAACAATGAGCCTAACGCCAACAAGAATTAGAATGTAATGCAATGCTAGTGCTCATGCATGATCATACGATGCATTATAGAAAAGAACATACGATGCATTACAGAAAAGAACATTATCTTTTCTGTTAAACCGAGAGTTGGATACGTCCTATGGTCATGTGGCTATCCGTCACTCCGACGAGAAGATATATTCTATGACATAACCATCATGACTGTCACCACACTCTTTTATTGAAAACGTTGGGAATTTCTGCACGGGAGAAGAGGATACATTCTATGGTTCACGTTGTTAACCGTCACTCTGATGAGGAGATACATCCTATGGTATCCCCATCGATGGACCGTCACCACTTTTCCCGAATCCCCACGCGCCTATTTACATATATTATGCATGTCATGTAGTATGTTGACAATTTCATAAGTCCTAAGTATGATGCATGAATGTCATGTACAGTTCACAATAATATATGATGAACAACTTATAACAAAGAAAGCATGATAATTAAAATAGTGGTATATCACAACATGCTTGAGCTTAACAATTTATTCTAATCTCTAGCATTTAACAATAACTACAAAGGATGACTTATATATTATTTACAGGGATCAATTTGTATATAATTTAGCAATGAGTGATTACATGCTTTTAACAAGAGCACTTAACATGCCAGATACTAAATGACGATTTCATATAAACTTCCATGTTATAGATTCATGCGAAAATCAATTACAACTATTAACAGGGAAAAATCCATGCACAACAATGAGAGCAACCAAGACGTCAACTCATCAGTAGAATAATTCCCTCTTTGAAATCTCTCACCAATCAGTAAATGCAAGACATTATTTAATCCGAAGCAATCGTCCAAAGCTAGCAAAATGATATTTCAAGTCATTTTTCTAATTTCTACTGCTCACTGTTAACCATACTTCATATTCTATTTTCACACTTCTTCATCCTGTTAGAGTTAATTGGTGTTGAAATCATTTTCCACAACACGAGGATACCACAGACTAATCCACGACAATGGACAACCCAGAGCCAACATTAACATTAGTATTTCTCAGCAAGTAATCAAATCCAGAAATTCACAATAACAAGCACACTTGTGATGTAGGACCTCCACTGGCCAACTACATCCCAATTCTTACCTGAAGATTTGCAGCAGCCAAGATTAAAATTCCAATCGATCAATCTCCCAATGTTTCCTAGATTGAGACATGATCAGTGGGTAAATCAACCCACAAAACTAAACTTGACATAAACTAGAGGTTCATAACCAGTCAATACAATGCCAAAACCAAACTCTTACCTTAGCAAAATGTCACTCCAGCAACACATAGAATTTCCACAAATAGGAGCTCACTTCAATTTCCACTCAGTTGTAGCTCACCCATTAGGAAAGGCAGAATTCTAGAAACATCACCTATGCCATCAGTTATAGACAACAGAGAGAGAGAGAGAGAGAGAGAGAGAGAGAGAGAGAGAGAGAGAGAGAGAGAGAGAGAGAGAGAGAGAGAGAGAGAGAGAGAGAGAGAGAGAAGGGACAATCACCCATTCCAAAGGAGTAGGTCCAATAGGCGAGGGCCACGTACAAGGCCTACCATTGTCGCGTGTGAGGCTCGCCACTATCTTGGGAGAGGAGAAGATTTTGTCGGGAGAAAATGAAGAAAGAGGGCGAGATTGTGTCTGACAGAAGCGAGATTAAATTAGTGTTTTGGTCGAGGAAGGCGTCTGAAGGTTGATAACATGTCGACCAAAATGTCAAAAAATACAAGCAGAGACGGATTTCGATCGAGAACTTTGATTGAAACATGCGACCGTACATCGACCAAAAAGTCAATTAATTCAACATATTCAAATCCTTCTCGTCAACACTCGACCGCTATTCGACTGCAAAGCGATTGTAAAACCAATTAATTTAATAGATTCAAATCCTTATCGTCCGCACTCGACCACCCGTCGACCACAGTGCAACCAAAAAACAGCACTGAACGCATTTTAGGTCGAGATACTCGACCTCCACTTGACCTAGAACGCAAAGAGTCACTTGAAATGGAATTCGGTTGAGACACTCGAGCCAGCCTCGATCGCGAGTCAACCGAAACTCCAGGGAACGTCCTAAAATGCCATTTCGGTCGCGATACTCGACCTAACTGCGACCTTTACTCGATCGAATGTGTAAAATACACAATTCGTAGGCATTCTTTCTTTAATAATTTTTTAAAATATTTTTTCCCTCATTTATACTACATCAAACATATTTTCTTTTATAAAATATTTGTTCATTCAATAAAATCTTTACATTATACATGGAGGATTTATCCGGGCATTACATTCAACGGCTTAAGCCTCCTAGTTTCAACGAAAATGTCTCTGACGTTGCGGGAGCTGAGGAGTGGATCTGCACCATGGAGGATATGTTCAAGTATGCAAGCATAAAGGAATCTGAGAGGGTAAAGTGTGTTGCTTACTTGTTGATGCAGGATGCTCATTTATGGTGGGACTCAATTAAAGCCTCACGAGGTGTTAGAACCCTCACTTGGGACAGCTTCAAGGAACTATTCTACGAGAAATAATTCAATCACACCATGTGGACGCAAAAACTAGTGGAATTCATACGCCTACGCTAGACAAGAACAGTATCAGAGTATGCTCAGAAGTTTGAGGCGCTATCAAGTTTTGCCTCTCACTTGGTGGCCACAGAGGAGCACAAGGTTCACCATTTTTTTCAGGGACTCAAGATAGAAATCTTGGAAGGAGTCATAGTATCCGGCACAGAAGATATTCCTTACTCAAAAATTGTGGTGAAGGCCTAGGTTGTGGAAAACGTGAAAGCTATGGTGGCGAGGCAAAGGGAGGTAAATTAGAGATTGTGGAAGAACAATTCGAACCAGCAACCACGTGGTGGTTCGTCAATGGGTCAAGGAATCAAAAAACCCTCAGATGGTGGGTCACAGCAAAGGCAGAATAAGCGAACTACGATGGAAACATACAATGCCCCTCAGGATGGGAGAACCTATCAGCCCAATGCATGTTTGAAGTGCAAGAAAGTCCATTGTGGTGAATGCATGGCGGGCTCTAAGTTGTGGTTCATATGTGGGAAGTCTGGCCATATTGCCAGACATTGTATGGCCAGATCTGGAGGACAAAGAGGCATGGCTCTACGAGTATTCGCTATGTACGGTCATGACCAGGATGAAGAGGAGCAGCTAGCAGTGGTGGCAGGTGCACATAATTTTATGCAATAATTATATATGTGATATTAATATGCTCGCTAGTTGTTTTAGGAGATCATACCTTAGAATAAATTAGTTGTTTAAACCTGTCAGGCACGATCTATATCAATAATTTTGTGGCATATATCTTATTTGATTCGGGTGCTACGCACTTGTTCATTTCAACTGAGTTCTATAAAAAGAAGAATTACTTCTCTAATTGTGTGAATTGTGTGCATAGAGTATTGTTGCCTTCTGGTGACTACTTATTTGCCGATGGAATTCTTAAGGCATATGCAGTGAAGATAAATGACCAATTATTTCGTGCCGATCTGATTGTCATGGACCTGAAGGCATATGATATCATTTTCAGCATGGACTGGTTATCAAAATACCAAGCAGTCAACAATTGCAAGAAGAAAGAAGTCTGCTTCTGCCCTCCTGGCGGTGAGCTGCATATTTTCCAAGGGACTACAGAGAAAGGAAGACTTGCTATTATTTCTATGCTCATGGTAGATAAATTACTGAAAAGTGGATGTGATGAGTTCTTAATAAATGTAATGGATACTATGGCAAACTCTTGTGCCAAATTGGAAGATGTTGCTGTAGTCTAAGACTTTCCGGGTGTCTTTCTCGATGATCTTCCTGGATTACCTCCTAGCCGTGAGATTGAATTCGAGATTGATTTACATCCTTACACTGAACCTATTTTGAAGAACCCATACAGGATAGCGCCAACAAAACTGCGAGAATTGAAGACTCAGTTAAAGGAGTTAATCAACAAGGGGTTCATTCGTCTGAGTTTCTCTCATTGGGGAGCACCTATATTATTTGTAAAGAAGAAAGATGGATCGTTAAAAATGTGTATCGACTACCAACAATTAAACAAGGTAACAATCAAGAACAAGTACCTCCTGCCACGAATTGATGATCTATTCAACCAGTTATGTGGTGCCAGAGTATTCTCAAAGATTAACCTCTGCTCGAATTATTATCAACTGAAAATTAAACCAGATGATGTACCTAAAACTGCGTTTCACACTAGGTACAGATATTAAAAATTTCTAGTGATGTCATTCGGGCTGACCAACGTCTCTGCGACTTTTATGAATCTGATGAACCAGATTTTCAAAGACTATTTGGATAAATTTATTATCGTCTTCATTAACGATTTTCTGGTTCATTCTCAAACAGAAGAAGAGCACTGCGAACACCTCATGATTGCCATGTCTATTCTTAATCAACATCAGTTGTATGCAAGTTTTCTAAGTGCGGGTTTTGGCTAAGTGAAGTCAGTTTCCTTAGCCGCATAATTTCTAAGAATGGTATTGCCGTGGATCCTACAAAATACAGGCAATTGTAGATTGGGAGCAACCGAAGAATGTTGGTGAAGTAAGAAGCTTCCTTGCATTAGCTAGATATTACATACATTTTATCAATGGATTCTCCAAAATTTCCCTACCTCTTATTAAGACGAATGCCCGATTTTGGTGGTCAAGTAATTGTGAAGAGAGCTTTTAGGAGCTGAAACGCTGGTTGACATCAGCACCTGTTTTGGCATTGCCTGCAGATGAGGGCAATTTCTACATCTATTATGATTCGTCCAAGAACGGACTTGGTTGTGTACTTATGCAAAATGACAAGGTGATTGTGTACGCATTTATATGGACAGTGCTGTGAGATTTATTCGGATCATAAAAGTCTCAAATATATTTTCACGCAAAAGGAGATCAACATGAAATAACGATGATGGTTATAGTTTGTTAAGGACTATGATAGTGAAATTAAGTACCATCCGGGAAAAACCAATGTAGTGACTGATGCTCTAAGCCGAAAGGTTGCCGTCATGAACATAATATGTGATGAAGTGCCAGTGGGACTTCAGAAAGACATTCGAGAGCTTGATGTGCAAATGGTTTTGACTCAGTTGGATGTCGTATTATCGAAACTGACATTGAAGCCTTCCATTATTGAGTAGATTAGAGAAGCCCAACATGGGGATGACACATACAAGGATTTTAAATTGAATCCAACCTTACCTAAATATTAGGATTACTCTATGTCTGCCAATGGTATAATAAAATATAAGAACCGATGGTATGTGCCTAGTGACTCGGCATTGCGAACGATGATTATGCAGAGGCTCATTCTTCAAGCTTCTTTATCCACCCTGGAAGTAATAAAATGTACATGGATTTCAAGACGCATTACTACTGACTGGTGATGAAATATGATATTGCTGAGTACGTGGCGTTGTGCCAGGTTGTGTCATCAAGTGAAAGTAGAACATCAAAGGCTTGGTGGGATGCTTCAGCTGATACCAATACCCGAATGGAAGTGAGAGCTTATTACTATGGATTTTGTTACGAGCTTATCCAGGACTGCTAAAGGGCACGATGCGATCTGAGTGATTGTGGATAGATTAACGAAGGTTCCTGTGACGACCCGACTTTTCTTTACCTTTAAAAATACGTTAAAATTTAAAAATTTTATAGACAATTAAAATCCCTTTGAAATGTATCAGAGTTCTTTCAAAAATCAGACCGTCAAAACCCTTTCGTTCTACTCGTTTAGAAAATTATGGTTATAAAAGCCTTTCTTAAAACATAACCATAATTATGCAATTGTTTAGCAAAGTGCAGCTGAAGCAAAACATCATTTATCAAAACGTAGTGGAAGCGTAAAGAGTTTACTTTAGGAATACTACACAAATAAAACGTATTAATTACAAATTACTGTTTCTCTTTTGTTTTTCCTTAGCCTGGCCATCCACAAAACTCGCGTGTGCAAATTCTTCATCCGTACTTCTTGATCTGTTTATCGTGTATCGTTTTCACGTACATGTATCTACATCACAAGTAAGACATGAGCCTAAAGACCTAGTAAGGAAAAGGGGTTATATGCAGTATGTTATGCCTCTCTTTAGTTCTTTTGAAATGGGTACCTCCCCAAACCAATCTTTTCATTACGTTCGTTTGTTCGTTCGTTACTCGTACGTTGAGCTGGAGATTAGAGGACTCATATGTGATGGTATAGTTTGATCGGCTTCTAACCACCTGTGTGCAGCTAGTCCCATTCCTGACGAGGTAGGGGTGTAGCCTAGCTACTAGATTATATCCGAACTACCCATCCGCCCTCCAACTCCATTTTTCTTCTTTCTTTCATTCATTCTTTTTAACATTTTCCTCACATAATGTATACAAGTACCACCCCGAAAGTGGCACTTCCTAATTGTTTCTATTATCATGATGCCTGTTGATACAATATAAAAGAAATATAACATTATTGAAGAGTGCATATAAAGGAATGTAACGATAACTGAGCATAGGATATATGAATAAATGATAGTAATTAAAACGAAGAACTATAATTGAACAACACATATAAGGAACACTCATAATTTAAACACATAACTATGGTAGCGAATTGAACGGCGAATATGAATACCATGCTTGAATTTATAAAATACAACAATAAAGGAAATAACAACTTAGTATGCTTCTAATAGTGAAATATACGTTAAACATAGCAGCGAAATATCATGCTTCTAATAACAAAATTGCATAACGAATCATGATAGCAAATCAACATGCTTCTAACAACGACAGTGAATGAGAATTAGTTGTAATACCCTGACTTTTTAAGTTGGATAATTATCAGGTATTACCAAGGACGTGTTCAGAGCATTAAGTCTAGGGGTATTTCTGTTACATTTTCCTCGTGTACGTGGTGTAATTAAAGGATGAGGTAGTTAGGATATTACATTGCGTATTTATACATGTTATTTTATGACGCGTATTTATGGAAAAAGTGTTAGGGGATAGAATTTAAGTGGGAAAAAAGTGAAGAAAGGCTATTCTGGGCAAGACATACAAACGAGTTATATCGTCCGCAAGTGCATTGTATGGCATCCCGGATGCTTGGGATGCATTAGGATGTGAATTTAGCGTCCTGATGTGTCTGGAAGTCGACTTCCAAATGCATGCGGATGACTTGCGGACGAGACGTGTCGTACGCAACTGCATTGCACGTCACCCCTTAGCCTAGGGACGACTCAAGACGTGATTTTGCATCCTGACTTTGTTGTGTTGCGGACTTTCACACGAATCCAGACGTATGCGGACGCGGGTAGCCTTGTCTGCATTGAATCTGTCAAAATCTTGGACACTTTTGGACGAGTCCGAATGAGTGCAGACGTGGATTAGCCGCATCCGATTCATCTCTATCCAATGCCTGGACATATTCGGACGCGTGCGGACGCTAAAATGCATCCAAATTAGGAATGTGGACTGTAAGGAAAGGACAAGGATGCCAGTTGTTGTCCGAAGGCACGATTTTGCCTTAGGAGTTTTGCCCTTGCGGACGAATGTAGACGAGACCAGTGCATCCGCACTCGTCCGAATTAGCCCAGACCTACGATTTTATTAGGGTTGAAATGATGAAATGTTGTCGTGTAGCCATTAACTCTACAAATAGAATCGACTCTCCCCCACCCTCCGTGTAGGACGCCGACCTCCCCCTGGTTGGAGCTGACCTCTCCTCCCCTAGGCATCCCTTCCTACCTCCTCCTTCAGGTATAATCCATTATTCCCTATCTTCCCATTCTTTAGCTGCGTTCCTTCTGCTTGTAAGGGAGTCCGAGAGAAGTGAGGGTCTGAGAGAAAGCTCCTGAGTGAGAGGAATTGAGAGTTAGCTAGAGGAGTGTAACACCCCGACTTTTTATCGGAATTTAATAAATATAATTGGAGTATAAAAAAATACATGGTATTTTTTCCCGTCGTCATTAATATCATGAATTTCTAAAAAAAATAAATACATGGTATTATGGAACGACGTCTATTAGACTTAGACCACATAAATGTAAGGGTTTAATTAAGACGGAATTAGAAATTTAATGGAATTAAAATAGAAGAGTGAATTAAATTAAAAGGGAAAAAGGGCCGAACTGGTTCAACAGAGCTGGTTCATGCTAATGGGTCGGCTAGAAATTAAAAAAGAGGAGGGAGTTTTTATTTGTCAATTTTTGGGACACAGAACAGAAGTGAGAGAGAAAGAGAAGTCGAGAAGAGAGATAGAGAGAACGAGGGAGACCGAGTGGGCGACGACAACGGACGGCGAATGAGGGGTTGGCGACGACGGTGCGCTCGAGCTCAGCGGGGATCCCTGGCAGCTTGCGTGTCAGTCTGGCGAGCATCTGGATTGCATTGCGGGTCGCCAGTCAGATCACGAATCGAGCTCTCCGGCGTGGTTTTCGGCAGCTATTGGAGGTATGTTTGGTTGGGTTAGTTGATAGTGTTAGTTGATAGGGTTAGTTGATAGTGTTAGTTGATTCCCTTTTTTTAATGCTTTACGTGAATGGTGTTTCCTTGTTGTTAATAACGTAGATTTGTTAGTACCCTATAGACTTATTGTTAGTTATGTTCCTTCCTTGTCAACTCTTATGTTTCCTTTATTGTTAATTTGATTATTAATGCTTCATTTTGATGGTTGCGATGAATACTTAACGTTTGAATGAGATAAGGGTAGAACGATAAGTGTAGTAGAATGATGAGCATGTGAATAATGAGGAGCATGAATGAGTCAAATGGGTCAAGAGCTCCTTTATTTGTTATGGTCCTTGCTTTTACATACTGTCCAGCTTAAATCTCTTTCCATGTGTAAATTATAAATTGTTATTCCTTCATCAATGTATATATTGCTTTTGCCATTCTTATTGATCCATGTATATGTAGATCTTGCCATTGCTAGCATGTTTACTTATATCGCAATCATTAGCATGTTAAATTAACTTGGTTATGCCATGCTTACATATTTACTAGACCACCATGCTTGATTTATTAACTAAGCTAAGTTATTATGTGAGTTGATAATACCATGCATGTGTTAAATTCCTAAGCACATTTAAATGTTTCAACTTGTTTAGTTTATTAATTTACTAACTAGTTGTTGAATAACCAGTTCAAGCATGTTTAACTAGTTGTACAATGAATAATCAATCATTGAGCATGTTTAGTAAGTAGTATGTTGAATTAGTTGAGCATGTCCGCGTGTAAATCAATTCAAGCATGTTTAATCAATAACTAAACCCTGAGTATGTTAGCTAATTTGTTGAGCATGTAATTAACTAGGATAATAGTTAGACTCTTAAATACAACATGTTTGACTAATTAAAATAAAAGTATGTTTAGCCAACTAGAATAAGGATTACCAATTTATAAGCATGTTTCCGTTATTCGTTGTCTACAACATGTTTCCATGTTTAGCCTAGCTTAGGTCAATGAGCATGTTTAGTAAACTATAATTTGTCGTATATTACTTTATCGTCTTATCTTGTTCAATCGCTGTTTCAATTCGATATCATAATTGTTCACTGTATTTATGAATGTTTTCAATTGTTGTTATTCATTATATACGCGAGTTCAGTTATAGTACTTTTACTTCAATGCGCATTTTGATTTTCTTTAATGTACGTTATAATGTTTTATGATTCATGTTAATAGAAACCTAGTAGGGGGGTACCCCCTTGGGGTGGTGCCCACATGCATGAGTGAGGAAAAAATGCTAAGAAAAGAATGTTCGGGATGGGCGGGATACGCCCATCACCGAAGAAACCCTTTGGCAGGATACGCCGGAAGGGAAGAAACCTTGAAGGTGGGATACGCCGGAAGGGGAGGACCCTAGAAGGCAGGATACGCTGGAAAAGGGACGAATGCTAAGAAAAGAATGTTCGGGATGGGCGGGATACGCACATCACCAAAGAAACCCTCCTGGCGGGATACGCCGAAAGGGAAGAAACTATGAAGGCGGGAGACGCCAGAAGGGGAGGAACCTTGAAGGCGGGATACGCAGGAAAAGGGGACGAAAAAGGGAGTTGGAGGGCGGATTCCATCACCTAAGACCCCTTAAATCTCCAGCTTGACGTACGAGTAAAGAACAAACGTAATGAAAAGAATTGGTTTGGGTGGCCTCCATTCCAAGAAGAACTAAAGAGAGATATGCGTAATTGTTTTTCCCTCATTTCCTTACTAGGCGTAAGCTCATGTCCTTACTTTTGGTGTAGGTATAAACGACGAACAGATAATAAGTAGACAATAAAAACATAATGAAGCAGGAATGAGTGATTTCGCACGCTCGAGACTCGGGGCTGGCCAAGTAAGGAAAAAGATGAGTAAATGGGTGTAATCAAATGATGTTTAATTATCAGTTTTATTTGTTTATACATTGTGTTTTAAATGCTCAGTATTTCCTTCTCGAACGATTTCTTATCGCTTCCGCAAGATTTTAAATAGATTATTTATTTTATTATTTACGCTTCTGCACTTTATAATTTGATGTGCCCCAAGTTCCCTTCGCCTGAGCCGTGCCCTGGGCACTTTTATTTCTAACTTTTTATTTGTTTTGTAGGTGTTTCTTGAATCAAATAAACATCATTGGAGTTGACATTTGGGCTAATGGAGATTTTACAATCTTTGGGAAAAAATTGTGACTGTTTTTCCGCCTAAATTCTGACCTCCGACAGTTTAAGTGGATTTTTGACAATTGGGATGATGTCTTTTCAACTTTTGTCCTTCACACCAAATGTAGCCAACATCCAGAGGTTTCGAACGAGCTATTGAGCGTTGTATTTGGGCACCATTTGTTATGTCAAATGTCTTTGTTTCAGAGAGCAAAACTCAGACTCGGATTTTATTGTTGTTGTTTTAATTAAGGGTTTGTTTAGTCTTTTGCTACCTAGGGTCATTTTAGTCTTTTTTTTCTTTATTGTAAAACTCTTAGGGTTTTATAAGCCCTCCTTGCTGAATGAAAACGTGATTTGGATTGATTAAGATTTGGAGTCTCCTTGAGAGCCACCCGCGGCCATCCTCCATAGCGCCATTCCTTCCATTCTCTTGCAAGGAGTTCTTGAAGCTTCTTTTCCTTGCAAATCTAGGGTTATTATCTCTTCCAATCCTTTATCCTTGAGGTGAAGATTGTGGTGTGGAGATAAAAGAAAGTTTCCAACCTTGGAGATTGTTTGTTGTTCAACAAACCGCAAGTCGTCCCTCTCACTAGGAGGTCCACGGACTCCTCGACTATTCTACTCGATTCTTGAAGGTCCTATTTGCTATTTCTGGTTTTCTTTGGCACCTACAGATTCTGTTATGTGAGTATTGATTTGGTGTTTGGCTGTCCGTTCGTGAAGTGTAAGTTGGATGGTGTTTATTATTGAATCCCTTTTAATCGCTGAATCTGTTTTATTCTATGGATTGCTGGAATGCCCAATTGCAGCTCTGTTTTGGGAACCTTAAGCTACTTGAATCAGTTTCGTGTCTTCTAGAAAGTTGTTCATTTTTGAGTTAATTGACTACTCTCCAAATTTGGGATCATTTCGCTGTATGTATTTTGAGTTATTGGCGTTTGAGTACTGAAAGGAATTTCTGCCCTGCTGAAATCCCAGTTTTGGGTCATTATTGATTCAGTCATATCTTCTAATCCAGAGTGGTTTTTGGAATGAAATTTTGAGGCGACTCATATGGTTGTGTTAAGTTTGAGTTCTACAAATTACAGCTCAAATTCACGTGTGAATTTGGAGCTTGACCCATTTGATTGCTAATAGCTCGGTTATTGACAGTTTTCGGGCCAGATTGACTAGCGTGTATTCTTGGCCTACTTGGTTTCTATCATAATTGGATTTCCCAAATGACTTTAAAGAAAGAGTCAGTAGCGATCCGGTTAGACGCACTCTGATACGTTTTGTTTTAAAATGAAAGAAAACTTTTAGATTTTCACGCATTATAAAGGAATTACGAAAATTTGGGTCATTACAAGGAGTGTGATACATGAGTGAGTGAGGTTGGAGCTGTGAGTGTGTGCTGGGAAGCTCAGAGCTACTATGTGCTGCTCTCTGCCGTCCGTGAGCTGAGGAACCATGAGCTGGGAGTGTGCTATCACTGAGTTTAGTTCATCAACTTAGGTAATGAAATAGGGGTGTCTTGGCCATGTGGAGGCCTTACACCACAAGTAGAGTGCGTGAGTGGTAGAGTTGATGCTCTGTAGTATTTCTTTGGATGAATTACTATCATTTCCTTTGTGTAGTTTATAGATTTCCTTGTTGGTCGATATTTCTGCTGTTGGTAGCCTTGTTCTGGTTGTTAGCTTAGTGATATTCATTGTGGGTTCTGCAATTAAATGCTCTGATTTTGATACTCTGTAGAGAATTCTTTTGGTGGTAGATCTGTTCTTGTTGTTAGCTCTGTTTAGTTTGGTTATAAATGCTTTGCTTTGATAGTTCCTTGATGAATGACCTCTGTTTGGATGAATGAGTTAAGAATGTAGAAGAGTTAGAAGGATGTGTTGAAGTATGAACGAGTTATTATTTATAGTTGTCTATTGTTTAAATATCTTTGCATATATTGTTCTTGTCATTTATTCGATGCAAATATTACCACTACCCTTATGTGATATCTATATGTTAACAAAAACCCATGTTAAGCAACTAAATTAACATGTTAAATTAACTAGTACTTTATCACCAACTTAGTAAATCAAAGCATGTAACAAATTGATTAGTCTAGACATGTGAACTAATTAACTTGTCCAATTAACTAATTAGCGATAATTAATTAAGATGTGCTTAGGTAAGTGTTGTTATTCCTTGAGTATGTTAACTAGTTTAAATAAATCAACAAATAACTAATCCAAGCATGTTTAATAGTTGTTTAATTTATATTTGTTAATTTCATTCTTGAGCACGTAATCAAAATTAACTAGAGCAATAACTGAATTTCATTTCTTGAGCATGTAATGAAATAGGATCACCAACTAATTAGTTAATCTAAGCATGTAAACTAATTAGTAAATCTACGCATGTGTATTAATTAGTTAAGTTAAACCTAAGCATGTGAATGAATCTATTAGAGCATGTTAACTAATAAGTAAGCATGTTTAATTAACTAGACTTAAGCACGTTAACTTAACTAGAGTAGTCAATTAACTTAAGTAGTGATTAACCTAAGCATGATTATTAACTTGAGCATGTTAATCAACTGGAGTAATTACCTAACTATTAACTAGGTTAATTAATTAAACAAGCATGTTAAATAACCGATTAGAATAATCACCAAGGATAATAAACGTAGGAAGCATGTAAAATGACTAAGAAATTAACTAGGATAATTAATAGTATGATTCGATCTCTCTTCCGATTATCATTGTGTTTTGTTAATTCGAATATATTTTCCTTGTTTCAATTCATAGTAGATTGTTCTAATATTGATGTTCAATTCTTATATTCCCTTATTGAGTGCGTTCGTTGCTTGATTTCCTTATGTGCTTTGTTATTACAATTCCATATTTCAATTGTTCTTTGATATGTGCACTTTCAATTTCTATTATACATTTCTGTGCGCAATTTCAATTACAGTTGCTTTTATTTCAATGCGCACTTCAATTTCGGTTAATGTTACGTTATAAAGCATCATGCATCGTGTTAGGTTGAGAATATATGGCCATGCATCACGTTAATAGAAACTAATAGGGAGTGCTACTTTGGGGTGGTGCTCACACATGCATGAGTGAGGATAAATGACAAAAATAGGAAAAAACATTAAGATAATAAAGGTTTTCTATGGTACCTGTAGCTTAGCCTAGCATAGGAACAAAAGAAAACGATAAAAATAGGAGTTGGGGGGTGAATGAGTAGCAGGTCTAGTCTGCAACTAGTCGAAGCCCTTTCCTCTTAAGGTACAAGAGTTCTAGTTGCAAGTAAAATGTTAGATCCGATTACCATCCCATCACAAAGGAAATTCTCCAATCTCTAGCTCGATGTACGAGTAATAAACGAATGGACTAATGTAAAGTAATTAATGATCTAATGACTTAATGAAAGGATCGGTTTGGGTGGCCCCCATTCCGAAAGAACTAAAGAGAGACATTTCATAATTGCATTAAACCATTTTCCTTATTAAGCCCTTGGGCTTACAGTTTACTTGTGGTGTAGGTATAGGTACTTGTATGGGTGAAACAAATGCACGGAATTAGGAGTCATTGCGAAAATGAAGAACAGAAAATAACGCAGGGATGAGGGATTTGCAGGTGCGAGGATTGGGGTGGCCAGGCTAAAAGAGTAAAATAAGGAACGGTAGTAATTTAATTAAGTTTTATTGTTTTGAATTTAATTGTTTAGTTTCTTTCATTAAAATAATTTATGCTTCCGCAATGCTTTAAACAAATGATTTTATAATACTTCTACATTTTATTAATTGGATTTTCATAAAGAGTTTAATGAAGGGTTAGTAGCGGTCCGGTTTAGCGTCGCGCTCTAATATGTTTTAAAGGCAATTTCAATAGTTTTACAAAAGTTTAAATTTTCACGCATTTTAAAGGGTTTACGAAAAAACCAGGTCGTTACATTAGTAATTTAAATGGAAACATGCTCAGCCAATAGATAACGGAAACGTGCTTGTAAATTTGATCACAACGGGAAATGTGCTTAGTAATATATACGAGCTAATATCATAAACATGCTTACTAATTAGGTATGCATGGATGTACAATTAAGTGGGAAACACGTTAAATCATTTACTAAGCATATATAACATAATTGAATCCTAAGCAAGTGAACTAGGGATAGTGTACATTTAAACTAAATCATGGTTTAATTACCACTTTCGTTACAATTATATTAACCCAGTAGTTAGCTTGCTCAGGTTTTCTAGTTAATTACACATGTTTAGGCTAGTCATTATTGTTACAATGTTATTCTAGTTGATTAGACATGCTCAAGTTGATTACGCATGTTCAGATTAATTAAACATCCATTCTAGTTAATTAGACATGCTTAATTAATTATTCTAGTTAATTATCACCTAGATTTCTACACTAACAATCAGCAGGATAAAATTAACACTAACATAAGTTCATTCATTCTATACTGTCATCATACGTTCTTTAGTTCATTATTCTACACTACAAGCAGTTCATCATTCTACACTATAAGCAGTAAACATTTATCATTTGTCACTATCAGTTCATCGTTCTTCACTATCAACTTAACATCAGAGGTCATTATTCTAGTAGGGAATATTTATCAACAAATTCTAAACAGATATTCGCGGTAAGGGAAAATACAGAATATTTACACAAAAACAACCAAAAGCAAACAGACTCTACTTGTGGGTAGGGCCTCCACTGGCCAAGACTCTACTTGATTCCTTACCCCTTATGAAGAAAACAACTCATGGATAGTAGACTCCCAGCTCACGATCCTCGCTTGCTCCTTGCTTTACCCACGAGCACACTAAAGAAGATCACTCGAACACACTTAACTCACTGGGGACTCTCACTCACCAGACAATTTTCTCTCGTAGGAACTCTCTCGCTCGAAGGCTTCACTCACACAGGAAGGAAATGCCAAGAATGGCAGGGGAGAAAGGCTTACATCGCAGAGAGGGAACACACGTACACCTAATGGCAAGGGAGGGACGTCCATCGACATGGGGAGGCACGGAATTTGTCTCTACCTTGTCACCTGAGTGTGATTTTAATTGCAAAACGACAAAGTTCTATCCTTTAAACCCTATTTTAATCAAAGTTCTAAGACATTTCGGACGAGCGAGGACGTTTAGGTCTCGTTCGCGTGCGTCAAAAAATCACTATTTCTCAAGCCGAATTGCACATTCGGATGAAGGATGGTGTCCTCACCTTCGTCTACATTCATTCAAATCCATCATTTGGACGAAGGAAGGCATCTGCATTCCACTTCCGCAATTGTCTGAAACTGTCTAGAAATTAGACAGATTCAAAATGACAGCGTCTGCATACTTCTACCTTTGTCCGCCATCGTCCAAAACAGTCATTCGGATGAAGGAGTTGTCCACATTTTTGCGTCCGCAATCGTCCGAAACCATCCAGAAATTGGACAGATTCAAAATGACCGCGTCCGCATGCATCCGCCTTCTTCCATATGCGTCCAAAAAGTCAAGCTGCAGACTAATTAGGACGCAAAACCTCATCCTACATCATCCCAAAATGCAGGGACTACGTTCCATGCATTTGCGGATGACATTTCTCGTCCCCGTGTCGTCCGCATGCGTTCGAATCTCCATTTTACAGTTTTTCCCTTACATTTTCCAACTTAATTTTTATCCCATAAATACATATCATAATTTAACACGTATCGATACACAATGTAATATGATAATTATCCCAACACTTAATTACATCGCGTATGGGGAAAACATTATTGGGGTAATACATTTCCCACTTCTTGCCTTTGATGATGACATACAAGATGAATCAATTTGTAGATTTGTATGTCAAAGAGATTGTACGATTGCATGGTGTACCAGTATCTATTATATCTAATCGGAACCTGCGATTTACTTTGGCATTCTAGAAGAGCTTAAACAAGGCTATGAGCATGGAATTGAAATTTAGTACTGTGTTTGATCCTCAAGCTGATGGCCAAAGTGAAAGAACAATCCAGACACTTGAAGATATGCTACGTGCTTGTGTACTCGAGTTCTAAGTTAGATGTGAAAAGATTCTACCGTTAGTCGAATTTGCCTACAACAATAGTTTTCAGGCCACAATTAGAATAACACTTTATGAGGCATTATACGGAAGGAAGTGTAGATCTCCTTTATATTGGAGCTAGACAGGTGAAGTTGTGTTCTAAGGCCCTGAAATGGTATAGAAAACTGCAAAATCTATCTCCAAGCAAAGGATGCTAGCCGCTCAGAGTCTTCAAAAAAGTTATGCTGATAATCGTCAACGAGACTTGGAATTTAGTGAAAGAGACCATGAATTCTTGAAAATATCTCCATTCAAGGGAGTGGTGCTGTAATACCCCGATTTTTCGTAACGGGATTTAATATGGATAATTGAAAAATATTTTGGTGTAATTGAATAATTGAAGATTTATTTGATGGTGGATTAATTAAATAAAAGAATTTATTTAAATAAAAGTAGAAAGTAAATTAATTGGAGTAATTAATTAAAATAAAAGAAAATGGAAAATAATTAATGAATGGGAGTTGAACTGGTTCAGCTTGTGAACCGGTTCAGGCTATTGTTTGCTGGTTCAGTTGAAATATAATGGGAGAGGATTTTATTTGGCCTGTGGTCCGCTGAAGACAGAGAGAATGATTGAGAGAAGGAGAGTGAGGGCGATTAGGAAATCGATGGACATCGAGTGGGAGGGTGTAATTTTTGTCCTTGCGTGCTTGGGTCATCGGTGTTGAGTGGGCGTGTGGGCATCACCGCTGGCTTGCTGAATCAGGGAGCTAGGGCTCGGGAATGCGGAGCTGCGGGGACGAAGGATGAACCGCGATGCTGCGTTTTCCTCTACGATTGACCAAGGTAAACACCTCAATTGTTTATGTTGTGTGATTCCATTATGTGATTGGGAATTTGGTGGATGAATTTGTAGTGGCTAGTGTGAATTAGCGGAGGCAGGGGAGTGTATGTTCCTGAAGTAAACGACTTGTAGTCTGGCCTGCAGTTCGGTCTGAATTGGTTTGTCCTGTTGGTCCTTGTCTAGCGGTTTAGAGGGGAGTTGAGTTAGAGACGAAGGCGAGGCCGAGTGTCAAGATCCAAAAAATCGACATCCGTCACTTGGAATCATGGGATACGCAATTCATCCCTTTTAACCTAGTCGTTTGGGTATAAATACGGGAGGATTTGATGAAATTGAGAAAGTGGCTGGTGGTTTTTGGTCAAGGCAGAGAATAGAGTTAAGAGGCAGAGTGTGGGAGAAAGATGGGTGACTGAGAGTGAGGGAGTTAGCTGAAGGGCTGGTTTGGATGTTTTGGCTTGGGCTGGTGATCGACTCGGGTGTAGACTTCGCAATCGATTAGGTATGCCCCTGTGCTTTTGCTTTCGGTATCCATGGTTGTGTATTGTTGTTGATTTCTACTGGTTGTGACGAGTTATTTTGTATTCTGTGAGGGAGAACTGGAGGTGGAGCTGATGGCCGAGAGGTTGGAGCTCTTGGCTTTGGGTGAGTTGCTGTGTTTTGGAGTTGATTATGAGCTACAGTCTTAGATGCTCTGTTGGTAAGGTTCTCCTCTGTTGTTTATGGAAACTATGGGATTTAGAACATGAGATTTACGTGTGATGGATTATGCTCCAATTTGGTCAATTTCAGTTCAGCCTTGTTTGTGATTCTATAATTGTGGATATTGTTGTGTGTTAGTAATGCTCTCTGCTGTGTGTTGGGTACGTTGGATGTATGTTCTTGGTGATCGATACTCTGTTGTTTGGATTAATATTCTGTGATGTTTGGTTGATGAATATATGCTCATGTTGGTTATTGTCTGGATGAGTTATAAAGCATATGCTCTATACGTTTGGATGTACTGCGATAACTTGTTGTTGTTATGTGAAATGAGTTGTTAATCTACAGTTTTGGTTGTGGCTTGATTGACATTGTTGACTGGTATTGTTCTGTTAATCGTGTCTAGCTATTCATGTTACTTACTGTGGATGAACATGTTCATGGAGTGAGTTTGTTGTTTTGCTGCTTGGTTACTGACTTAGGCCATATTTTGTTAATCTTGCTATGTGAATAAATGAAGAAAATGACTTTATGTAGTTTAGCAATGGAACGTTAATGTGTTTGAATTGGTTTTGGTTGCTGGAGATATTATGCATGTATGTTGGATTAAATTCCTGCACCGTGAGATTTAAGCTAAGTGTTCTGCACGTTAAATATTTGAATTGTTAGCTCCGTATGTTTTGACGATTTAATTGCTGTTTTATTGGGATAAAAGATAATGAAATGCGTTTTGTTGTCAATATCTACTGTAACACCCCGATATTTTAAGTTGGATAATTATCGGGGTATTACCGAGGACGTCAGAGCGTTAAGACTAGGAGTAATTCCGTTATGTTTTTCTCATATACGTGATGTAACTAAGTGTTGGGGAGTATGTGGATATTACATCGCGTGTATTTACGCGTTAATTGTGACGTGTAATTATGGGGGAGATGTTGTGGGATGAGAGTTAAGTGTGAAAAGATAGAGAAAAGTGAGAATATTAGTGTTACGGACCCGTGCGGACGAGGTGAGGATGAGACTTCGTCGTCCGCATGTGTTTGTTGTGGCTGCCTATAAGATTGGGACGATTCAGGACGAGTATTCTTGTCCTAACTGCACTGTATTGTGATGTTGCAGATGAGTCTGGATGAGTAAGGATGAGGGTTAGCTTCGTCCGCAACGAATTTGTCCAAGTCTGGACACATTCGGATGGATCCGGACGATTGCGGACGAGGAGAGATATCGTCCGCTTTGTCTATGTCCGATTTCTAGACACTTTAGGATGCGTGCGGACGCCTCATGCGGAAGCCAAAATGCGTTCAAAACTCACCTGCGGACGGTACAGACAGGATGGGGATGCCTTGTCCTTTCCGAAGTCTCAGCTTTAGCCTGCGAGATTTAGCCTTGCGGACGAATACATACGAGACCTATGCGTCCGTACTCGTCCGAATTAGCCCAGTCCTACGAATAAAATAAGTTCAAAATGATGAAAAATCATTGAATAACCCGATTTCCCGACAGGGAATGACCCCTCCCCGCCCTCCTCGCTAGGTTGCCGACCTCCTCTGCCCCTCCAACCATGATTTTGTCTCCCTCCATCCCAGGTAATATTTCCTCCTTCTCTTTCATTAGTCTTCAGTTTTCCCTTTTCTTCCTGCTAGAAAGAACTCCTACGTGAGTGAAGTCCAGAGAGTGAGAGGGAGTGACCGAGAGAGAGAGAGAGAGAGAGAGAGAGAGAGAGAGAGAGAGAGAGAGGCCAATGAGAGAAGTTTAGATTTAGCAAGTGTGGGTAAAGTGTATACTGTGAGTGAGTGTGAGCTGAGTGAAATTGAAGTTGTGAGCTGCTGTGACGTGGGCTGCTGGAACCGTGAGGCTGGGAGTCCTACTGTCCCTACTTTAGTTCATCAAAATTGATTAGAATTAAGGGGTGCTTGTCCATTTGGAGGCCCTGCACCGCAAGCAGAGTGTGTGAGTAGTGTTGTTTTTCTAGGATAACTATGTGTTGTGCTTCCCTTGTTGAATTCCTTGCTGCTAGTTGTTTATTAAGTGGTTGTTAAGTGATAATTCCTTGAATGAGTTATTGTGGCTAATTTCCTTGTTGTGATGATTTTTCTTACTGTTCGTTACTTTCCTTGTTGATAGGGTAGGTTAGTTTTATGGTTAGTTATGTGAAGTAAATGTCTTGCTTGAATAGAGATGTGATAACTGTTAAGGATTAAAGGTTATGGACATCAACGTGAGAATGATAGATTCTTGTTGATTAGTTCCCTTATGCTATATTGTGATTGGTAGTTAGATAAAGCGACAATATTGATGCTTGTGTTAGTGGATAAATTCGGTTGATGTTACTGTTGTTAAGATTTCCTTGTTGTTATATATCTCCCTTGTTGATTCTGCATATTTCCAATGCTGACATTCTATAGATAATTCATGTTATTAGTATTCTGTAGTGTTTTTCTTGGACGAATCATTGTTAGTTTCTTGGTGCAGTCCATAGATTTCCCTTGCATTCCTTGTTAATTCTCTTGATTTTTGCTAGTAGATCTGTTATAAATTCTTAGACAGTGGATGTATGAGTAAAGGCTTAGATAATGGACGAGATAGATGAGTTAAGTGTAAAGAGATTTCTATGAAATGATAATTTCATTTTTAGCTTCTGTTTAGTTGTTGATACTAACTGCTATTACTTTCATTATTTCCCTGTTGCCGACTTCCCTAACCTAGCATGTTTAGTTGCTAATTAATTTAGTTAATGGTTAATCAATTGAGTATGCTAATTAATTACCTAATCTAAGCATGTAGGTAATTAAATAACCGATGAGCATGTTAGATGTTAGGTAACTAAACTAACATTTATTAGTTTGACCAAGCATGTTAACAACTAGTTGAGCACTTTAATCTATCTAGAGAGAAATCAACTAGTTGATGATCATAGCATGTTTAATTTATCTTGCATGTTTAATTATCTGTATGTTAATTAGTTAAAGAAGTTAACTGAGCATGTAGATCAACTAGAACAGACTTGAGCCTACTAAGTAACCTAATAAGTAACCTAATAAATTAACTAGCACTAGCAACTAGTCAAGCATGTTTGATGTGAAATGAGACTATTTTATTATTTGTCAAGCCTCAAATAATATCATGAAAATCAAGCATAAGTGGAAGGTCAAGAGAATAATTGAAGATCTTTCCAAAATTGATTTCATTCTGACCTTTGCCAATGGTTTGACTATTTTGGAAATCAAAACTACGTTTTTTCAAAAAGTGTGCTTCATGAAAGTTGTAACCAACTTCCTAAGATTTCTAACGCATGTTAGAGTGTTTAATTTAGAGTTCTTTTGCTATGTCAAAAGTCAACAGAACAGAGAGTAAAAGATTAAGGAAACCATACAAGTGGACGGCTTCAACAAGGCCAAATGACAAGAGCAAAAGCCCAAATCTATGAAGATCAAGGGAAGCCCATTCACTAACTACAATGGAAAGAAGCCCAAGAAGACATACTTGAAAGATAAGAAAGTCAATAAAAATATATCAAGTCAAAGATAAGGAAACTTTTCAAATCGGTTGAGAATCACAACAAAAAAAATCCACTTTTCTAGGATATCTAGATCCACTTATCTAGGAGATCTAGATCCACTTATCTAAGAGATCTAGATCAACTTATCTAGGTTATCTTTATTTAATTTTTTAATTTATGTTTGTAAAAGGCTATATAAAGCCACCTAATTTTATGTTTTAGACAATTGTTGAATTTTGATAAAAGAAAGTTTTTGCTTTTCGGGAATTGGAGAGATCTTTTTCTTCCTTTGGTGAGTGATATCTAAAGACCCTTTGGTGCGTAATATTCAAAGTCCCTTTTGTGTGAGTTATATCACGAAAGAAACTTGCAGCCACGTCTTTATCCAAGGAGTTGAGAAGCGTTGCGTTCATCCATCACGTGTGGTGCGTTCCGTGCACACATCAATGTTGAACTAATGTTCAACTGGAATTAACTAAATAAGTAAATACACCCCAACTTAGACAATAAGGGTGGATAGCTAAAGTGTATTTCTTGGGTATGTAACTTATTAGGATATGATTTGGTAAAATTGTAATCAATTGAGCATAATAACCAATCTAGAAATCTATGCATGTAAACAAGTTAATTAAACTCCAGCATGCTAATTAGACATAAGTACGTTAATCGACTTAAGCATGTAGTTAACTCAAGCATGTTATATAATTTAACTAATTGTAATTAGTACCTAGCATGTTAATCAAGTAGCCTAATTAATTAATAGTTGCTAATCAACTCTCGAGCATGTAACCCACTTAGGGTAATTAAGTAGAATAATCACCTAGAATAATAAATGTAGGAGGCAAGTAAATGGACAAGGAAATTAACTAGAAGAAGTAGCAGATTAATTAATAGTATTGTGTTCTATTAATTCGAGCATGCTTTCCTTATTTAAATTCATTATATATTGCTTGATTGGGTGTGTTATTCAATTATGGCTGTTTACTTTCATATGAAATGTGTTTTACTTTCTTTATATTCGCTTTCAATTCTAGTTACTTTTATTCAACTTCAATTTCTATGAATGTTATGTTGAGAAGCATCATGCATCATGTTAGGTTGAGAATGTATGTTCATGCATCATGTTAATAGAAAGCATAGGAAGTGCCACCTCGACGGTGGTACGCAAGCATGTATGAGTGAGGCAAAGAAGGAAAAAGGGGATTGAGAGTGGATAGATAGCTGATTTAGTCTGCGATCTAGGCGTAGCCCCTCCCCCATAGGGTATAGGAGTTCTAGATGCGAGGAAAAAGGCTAGGTCTGACCACTATGCCTTTGCACGAGAAAACCTCCCAATTCCAGCTCGAAATACGAGTATGGAAGAATGGGAGAATAGAATAATAGAATGATGGATCAAAAGGGATCAAAGTAAGAGTAAGTAATAAACGGAAGCACGAACTAAAGAAACTTGGTTTGGGTGGCCCTCATTCCAAAATGGACTAAAAAATGGCATTCATATAGCGATAACTTATTTTATGTATGTGCATATCATTTAATATTATGTTGTGAAGCATCATGCCATGTTAATAGAAAGTATAGGAAGTGTCACATCGGTGGTGGTATGAAGGCACAAGTGAGATAAAATGTTAAGAAAAAGAAAGAGAAATGAGATTGGGAGTGGATGGGTAGCGCATTTAGTCTGCGATCTAGGCGTAGCCCCTCTCTCATAGAGTACGGGAGTTCTAGATGCGAGGAAAAAGGCTAGGTCTGACCACTATGCCTTTGCACGAGAAAACCTCCCAATTCCAGCTCGAAATACGAGTATGGAATAAATGGATTAAAGTAGAAAGTAAAGTAATAACCGGACAAACGTAATGAAAGGATTGGTCTGGTGGCCCCCCATTCCAGAAGGATTAATGAGAGGCATATCGTGCATTGCATAACCCTTTTTCCTTACTAAGCCTTTGGACTTACAGTTGTTTGTGGTGTAGATGTAGGTACCAGTACGCTATGAGAAATGCACGGACTAGGAGTAGCGAAAGATAATAATCAGACAATAAAGGCAGCGGATGATAGATTTGCACGTGCGAGGGAGTTCGTGGTTGGCCAGGCATAACGAGGGTAAAAGAAAAATAGTTTAACCAAGTTAAGTTTTATAAGTTCTTGGTAACCTAAGTTTTCCAAATTGTAATTAAAAATATTTGTCGGTTTTATTAAATTGTATTTACCCTTGCGCAATGTTTTAAAAGATTTTTATAATGCTTCCGCTATGTTTTATAAATGACTTTTTCATATAACGCTTCCACATAAGTTTTGTTAATGGGGATTTTATAACGAGTTTTATGCATTGTTGGTAGCAGTCCGGTTTAGGCGCGCTTTGACTCGTTTAAAAAAAACCTTAAAAATTTCACGCATTTTAAGGAAAAATGAAAAATCGGGTCATTACATCTACTGCTGTGTTGATCTGGTTATTATTGGCTAGATTTTATTGGATGTTAAATATATGGATGATGCCCTCTGTTGGATTATATACTCTATTGGTTTTGATTCGAGTCACTAATTAGATAAATATATCCTAATAAATTGGATTAAGTCATTGTACGCTGTTTGGTATATTAATGAAGTTTAATGCCCTATTCAGATATTAATATTGGGCGTTGGTATTTTGGGTACATATTCTGTGGGTGATACTATGCTAGTCTTTGTTAGGATTGTGATTAAATTATTAAGTTAGGTTATATTGTCGAAGCAGTTTCATTTAGGAAACCTTAGTAAGTAATGTATGAGGATTTAAAATATAAAAGATGTTGAGATTAATAAGTTTATTAATTGATTAAATTAATGATTAAATGTTATTGAATTGTGAAGGTGCTAACGATAGAAGAAAATGATAACGAATAAGCGTTGAGCGCTTTAAGGAAACGAGGTAAGTGATATGTGTGTACTTTGGTTTTCGGGTCATATATCGCAATAATAGGATATGCATGTTTGACTGCTTACTGTTTTATTAGATATTGAGCATGTCTACTGTATTAAAAGCATGTCTACGATTTTATAACATGTCTACTGTTTTTATAGCATGTCTACAGTTTTCATAGCATGTCTATAGTTTTAATAGCACGTCTATCGTTTTATAGCATGTCTACAGTTTTATCGCATGTCTATCGCCTTTCGAGCACGTTCTGTGAATCACATGTTTGGTGTTGATTTATATTTACTTATTTATCTGTTAGAAGTTGTATGCATTCATGAGCATCATGCATCACGTTTTTCAAAGTCTACGAAATTGGTTTTTATGCACGGTTTTGAAAAGGAAACAAAAAATGAAAAGAAGTACAAATGAATGATTAAGAAAGAAAGGAAAGGGGTTGTGTGGTCTGGTATGTCAAGCCCGTCAAAAAACCCAACGAAAGAAATGATAAAGGTTCTTGTGGTCCGATAGGTCAAGCCCCGCACAAGGACAAAAGATAAAGAAAAGATAAAGATTTTTGTGATCCGGTAAGTCAAGCCCGGTACAGGAACAAAAGAAAAAAAAACGTAAAAGAAAAGAAAAAGCTAAGTAAAGAATATGAAACGAGAAACGGATACGGAAACGGATACGGAAACAGTATGAGCACAGATACCGAAATGGAAACGGGAATAGAAACAGAAATGGAAATAGACACGGAAAAGGATACGGAAATGTGTACGATCACGGATACCAAAATAGATACAGATATGGAAATAGACACGGAAAAGGATACGGAAATGTGTACGATCACGGATACCAAAACAGATATAGAAATAGGAACGAAAACAGAAACAGAAAGAAAATACAAAAGTGTGAAAAGATAAAAGATAAAAGAAAGAAGAAGAAATGAGAAATTGCACACGGTTTTCAAAATGGCACAGCATGTGCATATAAAATTTAAGTTTTATCATTTACTGAGCATTAGACTCATAGCTTATGTCTTGCGATGTAGGTACAAGCACAAGAGAAAATGACGAACAGATTAATAAAAAATCTGGATATTACACTAAAATGTGAAGAACGATAAATGACAAATCAAACATAAAGTTAGATTATCAATGACAAAAGGTAAGTAAATAATTTCACATACGATTTAATTGATATAAAGTTAAGAAAACATATTTAGAATGTAATTAAAAAATAAAAATTTTAAATGATATGTTGGACTAATTTTAAAAAGATAATAATATTATATTTACTCTGTCTTTTGGTTAGTTGAATGAGTAAATATTAATTGATGCGCCAATCCATATATTTCTTATTCAACTTCAGCTGAATATCCTCACAATTAATTTCTAATTATTTTATTGGCCGTCCAAAACATGTCCCACTTTGTCCTTTTTTATTTTCATTTGTCTGTTGCCTGATTGACTTCCGAATAGAATCATAAGCATTCCACCAGCATATTCCACCTTCAACCAAAGTTTACTGTGGCTATGTATTGTTTTTGAGTGTTAACTGACGTAGGGTTTCTACTTGGGATATTCTCACACTTCATTTCTAAATATTTTATACTACACAAAATCTTCATTTGCAATTAACGGGTATGGACTCACATGTTATCATTTCTTCAACAAAACCAAGTGGTCTATGAGCAAACTAAATAATGTCTTTACCAAATTTGTTAAGTAGGTTACCGGTTATGAACCAAATTTAGAGCATAAAGTACTTGAACTTGAACCTGAACTTCTCTCTCATCGTTGATAAATTGATCTTATATCGAGAAATTGAATATTTTTAACTATAACTTTGACAAGTTTCTTTGAGATATTTTTAAACATGACGAAGTTGGTAGATGCATTGAAGTTCAAGACCAAGTTAATGAATGCAATATAGTCAATTTTATTCAACTTTAGCGGTATAGCGCCCCTGTAACGATCCGGTTTTCATACTCTTTAAAATGTTGCAATTTAAAACATATTTTATTTAGAATTTAAAACTTTCATCTTTCATAAAACATAGCGTAGAGGAAGATCTTTGTACTAAACATTTGAGAATAAAATATCAATCATAAAATTGGTTTCAATAAACCACAATGAAATATCGTAAATAAAATTCTTTCTTTAAATCATGCCATAAATTAATACAATAAATATTTGAGAAACATGTAATAAATATCATAAATCAAATTTCTTTCTTCACATCCTTGAAGCATACATTTTACAAATTAAAAACTATTTACATTTTCTTTCTTCCTTTATTGTTTAGCTTAACCAGCCACAAGGTGACTTTTCTCAAGTAATGAAGTGCTGAGTCATTCCCTCAAATCTTCCACTAAAATGGTGACATTTCATCTTAAGTCGGTGGCTTTTCACATTAACGATCGATCAACAACACCATATGACCGACCGCTAATCAGCCCTAAACTAAACTCTTTATATTATTTAGAATACCGGTCGATCACTTCTTTAAGATGATCTATTGCAAATCTCGAATGTTACAATCTGTAAAGACCACAATTGACCACCTGTCCACATGATCGACCACCCCATCAATTCGAGAGCAAATCATCACAGAAGTCGGTCGTTCATCGAGCAACCTCAATTCCTCCTTATTTCTAATATGTAATGAAGCTGAACGACCACACATTACCTTGATCAATCGCTACTTAACCAGAGAGTCCCATTTCATCAATCTGCACACTCAGTGGTCGATCAAACCACCCATTGATCGACCACTCCTCTTCTAAATCTATTGAAACATAGAAAATTTACACTTCCAAAAATCATAACCCAAAAATAACTATTATTATCTAAAATAACTCCAATAATCATTCAAATGAGTACCTAAATAATCAAATATCATCTACACTTAATCTTATACTTAATGCGATGAAAATTTGGGGTATTACAACCCCATCAGAGCACTGTAATGGTTGAGCAAATGTAGAGCACCAATACAAGACTCTCCGCTACAACCTCCAGACGAAATTATGCCACCCAAGAAAAAGTGCTACATCGCCTAGTCAAAGCACATAGAACCCATGCAAAACCTTCTCAATCTAAGAGTGAGCGCTACAAAGCTCTTCTATGATATTGTAAAACTATGTACGGAAACAATGAGCCTTGAAAACAAAGCGCTCCAGTGTTGCCTCGAATTTTTTAGGTTAAAATCATGGTGGTAGATTCCTCTTCTTTATGTTCCTAAAACAAATACTAAAATTGAAAATGTATTTGAGTGTACCTCATTTGAATTTTCAAGCAATCTCACCATTGAATGTCTACTTGAATTTATGAGTGAGTACCTCATTTGAATGTCTACTTGAATTTTGTTTTTGCGGATGCGTACACTTCTGCAGACACGTGCCCTCTGTAATGAAAGCCTTCATTTCCTCAAGTATTTGCTTGCAGTTAAGGATCTCCAACAAGTCCAAAACTTCAACCTTCTTCTAAAAAAATATATAATATTTTTGTTTATTTATTTTATTATTATTGGATGTATCATGTAATAGCCCATTAGTACATATTTTTTTTAGCTGGATAATGGGAGGATTTCATTCTTACTAGTCGTGTGGTGGTTCTTGCTGTTGACCTGTAGGGTAGTTGGCCATGATCCATCTCGGTCGTTGGTTTTTCTTGTTAATGTGTACCTACGCTCACTTGTGTGGCGTCTTCCCGTGCGACGATTTAAGAGTTTGGTGGGGATCCTCATTTGTGTCGTCCGTTTATGATACAGCGTTTGGGGAGAAAATTTTCCATTACCGTGGAATCTGAATGGTAGAGTTGACAGTTGTTTGCTTCTGGGTGTGCTTCCCAACATCTGCATTTAGTAGACGACCTCATTGTGGTGTCGTGTGCAGAATAATGTCAAAATCCTTGTTTCTACACAGTTTGATATCAGACTCAAATTCCAGAATCTTTTCTGACGAACAAGAGCCACTTTCCTTGTTCTAGATTTCGCCTTTCTTTCATTCCTTTTCCAAGGCTTTGTCCCCCTCTCCTTTGTCAATCATTTTGTTGTACGTCCTCTTTTTCAACCCATCTGTTGCTTTCTCGTGCATAGTGTTTCTGAATACTATTGTATTCCTCTTCAGTTGGAAATAGTATTGTATGAAACATGGCTACCTCTATCGTTCTTCTTTAACACCAAAAAGCTATGCAATTCTTTAATCTAACGTTTCTGTTGTCTCATAAATGTAAACTTGAGTATTGTTTAGAAATTATTTATATTGACGTGTTGTTCCACTGTGCCTCTTCACTCATTACTCATTCACTTTATATTAGCTGAAATATGCAATATAGTCTTCCGTGGAATCATATATATATGGTAGGGAAATTAACAAAACAAACCCTATAATTTATGATAAGAAAAACGGTAAACCTTGAAGAATTTTCATAAACAACTAAAACTTCAAACTACGGGAAATGAACGACGCAAACCTTCCTGTCAACGTTTTCCGTCCAAAATTGTAGACACAAATGCAGCTGCCACTATAACGTCAAAGTCCGTCCAAGAGAAATAGGGTTGATCCAGATTGCCAGAGGGACGTCCGTCTTAAGTGACGAACGTTCGTTTTGAACTAAGGGATGTCTGTTTTAAGCTGAAATGACGTCGTCTTTGCCTGTTTTAAGCGAAAGACGTCCGTCAAAAGTTCAGGGAGGTCTGTTTTAAGCTAGGAACGACGTTGTCTTTGTTAGTTTGAAGCGAGGGATTTTTGTCATAGGTCGAGGAACGTCCCTCAACTTTTGACGGATGTCGCTAACTTAAAACAGATAAAGATGATGTCGTTTCAGCTTAAAACGAACGTCTCTCAATTTAAAATGAATGTCTCTCAATTCAAAACGAACGTCTCTAGCTTAAAACGGACCAAGACGACGTCGTTTTAGCTTAAAACAGACATTACTCAGTTCAAAATGAATGTCTCTCGCTTAAGACGGACATCCCTCTGGCAATCTGGATCAACCTTGTTTCTCTTTAGTGGGCCGACAACATAGAGAGTGGAGGTCTCTGAGAACGTCTTTCATCGTGCTAAACTTCAAAATTCTTGAATATGTCATTTTCTTTTTAATTCCAATATAGAATTTAACAGTGAAATTCATTTTTCTTGGAGGAGTAAAAGTTTAACATTGACTTTGGAGGTCGACGCAGACGAACAAGATTGGCAGTGAGGGAAAAACTTTTCATGTAAACGAAAATTTTAGGATGGATTTGGACGGACTTTGATGTTAGTGTGGTTGGCGCATTTGTATGTATAATTTTGGCCAAAAACTTGACGAAAATATTTTCGTCATTCATTATCTATAGTTTAAGGTTTTAATTGTTTACCAAAAAATTATTATTTGGGTACATTTTCCCCAGTTAAAACATTTTCCCCGGAATGGTGTTGCGGACGGAGGGGGATTTCCTCCCGAATCCCCACCTTTCCTCCCCAATTTTAAAAACGCAAATTTCTTCTCCCTCAGCGTAATCAATCATAACAGTTTTCCCGATTCTCTTCCAGCCTTACCTCTCGTTGACTGCCTCTTGTACTCTCCGCCTTTCAGAGCGTAGCTAGTGACGGGAGATTGCCACGGTAAGTCCGGTTCTTCAAACTCTGTAATTTCAATTTTTGTGAATTGAAATTCTGTTTTTGATGTATCTCTCTTATGGAAGGAATTTGTGCGAATTCAGTGAATGAAAGAAGTTGGATTGCACAGTCACAGTTGGAATTCTCATTGTCGGCGGAAAACCAGTGAGCATTGAGGGTAAAAATATGGACTTTTCCTTTGGTTTTGTTATAATTTCTGGTATATTGGTTTGGAAATTTAGAATATCGGAACTTGGTAGTTAATCGGGAGTTTTGGGTGAGGGGGCTGAACGAATTTCGGTAGTAGAAAATTGCGTGAATAATATCGACGATGAGGTTGGCGACTCTCGTCTCGGAGGTGTCTGGTTGAGACGTCGGTCGCCTCAACCTCGGCCTCTATCACTCGGCCAGAGACGACATCAAATGTGTCGCATGTGTCGATGCCTCTGCCTGAGAAGCATCATTATTATTATTCAAAATATCAGCAATTTTCGGTGGAATTCCATAAAACCCAGAAAATTATTGAGCTAAAACGGTGATTACCCCATGGAAAGAAGTGAAGGTTTCCATATTTCCCTCTGTCATATCAAGAACTGTTAGACCTTCCTCGTTCACAACGTTTAGTTTGATTCCTTTAGCCCATGTTAAAGTACTGGTCACCTTTGGATGCCAGTTTTTCGAAAATATCAGCAATATCAGCAAATCATCAATACGAAGATGGAAATACGGCATCCACGAGGCTCTCATCCATCGCCATAAAGAAGTCGCAGACGTCTTTATAAATAAAGATTATCTTGTCTTTCATACTGCTAACTAAGATGGAAAATCGCCATTAAATTTAGCAGCCGAACAAGGGTATGTATCTCCATTATATTTAGCAGAGGTGTATCTCCATTGTTGTGGTTAAGGAGTTTCTTTAACTCTCCATTTTTCAGCATGTAGCGAATAGCACTCTCTCTTCCACATTTTGCTGCCACATGAAGAACGTTTTGGCCGCTTTGATTCAGAATTTCTTTGGAATCAGGACAGCAAGAGAGAAACTCGTCGATTATGTGCGTAAATCCTTTGCTGGATGCAGTGTGAATGGGAAAGTTTCCATTTTTATCACAAGTATAAACATCAGAAGTGCTTTTAGATAAGAGAAAACGAACAACGTCGAGATAACCAGTTGATACTGCGAAATGCAGTGGAGACCTTCTTTTCTCATCCTTCTGCTCGGCTGTACTTAAGTCCACCGTTGATAATATCTCTAAGATCTCTAAAACCAACATGAAAAGGTGGCAGTTGAATTGAATAGGTCAAATTCAGTATTAAGAACAAAAAAGTAGAAAAGATATGGGAAATACTTGTCTTCCTGCTCAGAATTGCAGCAAATATAGGGGAAATCCCTTGAACATCATGGCGATTGATGTCATCTGTCTCCTTTGCATTCTCCTTCATGAGCTTCACGAGATTTACATACCCTTGTTTTACGCACATAATCAAACAAGGATTACGCACATAATCGACGAGTTTCTCTCTCGCTGTCCTGATTCCAAAGAAATTCTGAATCAAAGCGGCCAAAACGTTCTTCATGTGGCAGCAAAATGTGGAAGAGAGTGCTATTCACTACATGCTGAAAAATGGAGAGTTAAAGAAACTCCTTAACCAGAAAGACAACAATGGAGATACACCTCTGCTAAATATAATGGAGATACATACCCTTGTTCGGCTGCTAAATTTAATGGCGATTTTCCATCTTAGTTAGCAGTATGAAAGACAAGATAATCTTTATTTATAAAGACGTCTGCGACTTCTTTATGGCGATGGATGAGAGCCTCGTGGATGCCGTATTTCCATCTTCGTATTGATGATATTTTGAAAATTGCTGATATTTTCGAAAAACTGGCATCCAAAGGGGTCCAGTACTTTAACATGCGCTAAAGGAATCAAACTAAACGTTGTGAACGAGGAAGGTCTAACAGTTCTTGATATGGCAGAGGGAAATATGGAAACCTTCACTTCTTTCCATGGGGTAATCACCGTTTTAGCTCAATAATTTTCTGGGTTTTATGGAATTCCACCGAAAATTGCTGATATTTTGAATAATAATAATGATCTTTCTCATTCAACTATAATATCTATGATAACTCTACAACATGTCTACATAAATGTCACACACAGTAATTCATATATTGCAAACAATACTATAAAATACTAACAAACAAATACTATGCTTCAACTATAACCTTAATACTAAACATGTTTCATTACATTATAATATCATACATCTATTTCTTTTTCATTGACACATTATTTCTAACTTATTCTTTAACAGTATAAGTACTATCCAATAGTATTCACTACTTGAACATGAATTGAGGAATTATACTAATTTATTGTTTTTTATCATATAATTAATCTAATTTTTCTATATTCCTATGATGTATCTAAACATTTAATTTAACATAACTAAATAAATTTCTATTTATTCTAATTAATATAAAAAATTATTAACCTACAAATATCCATTGATAATCCGTCACCCATAAAGAAACTAACCTATTTAACTTCTGAACTTGTCTCAAAATATTACTACAATTTAACAACCAATAGTAGAGAAATTAATCATAAAAATTATTTTATCTATATGTAAACTACGCCTATATCTTTGGCTAACTTCTTATAGATTTTCCTCTATAATTTGGTTAACTAACTAAGGTAAACGGAGGCCATAATAATAGTAGTAAAGGTTCTACAAAGAGTACCAACAGTCTGCTCCTTTCTCCCCACTATCCATCACTATTTTAATTTATTATCTTCACAACAATATAAAACATCGACAAAGGCAGTGTGAATAGAGAACTATCACTAAAGCCTAACCATTGCTGTGAACCCATCAATGAAATCATACAGAGACAATCCTTAGCAAAATTCCATCACAGAAGTAACCTTCTAGAGAACAAACAGTGAAAGACTATAGCACATAAAACACAACAACATTCTACTATTGAAGCACCATTCATCAGAGAGTATACTATTGCTAACGTAGAAAACTACAAAACAACTCTACTCCTGTGATGTAGGTCCTTACGGACAAATCAGACATAATTATTCCCTATCTCGTGCGTCTCTTCTCTTCACTTTCCTTAGCTCTGACTCCTCACTGTGGACATCAAATCTTCACAAGAGCTCTCTCTATCTCTCTTCTCTCACCAGTTTTTCCAGAACCCCAAAACTCCTCGTCCATCCTTCCAATTTATACACCACTCAATTGACTCTTTAGTCACTCCCTGAAGATGAAGAATTGGGAAGATGAGATGCTTGAACGTCAACAGACGAAACTCATCCGCATCTGGCATTCGAATATGCCTTCCAAAAGGTGATAATAATTTGCGATTGATCGATTTGTTTCTTGGCCAATCAACCGCAATTTCAATGATCAGCCGCAAATTTTGTCTTTCAAAATTTTCGATTGAAAGCGCCGGTCGATTGATGCTAACCAATCGACCACAGTACATGACCACAAATTCTTCAATAATTCTTTTCGACATAATTATTTTTAATTCCTTAAGTCCTTCAAATCTTTACTAATAATAATGTTCCAACATTTTTTACTTCATAACAAAACATAGATATATTACACGAAACCAAATACCCCGGGTATTACAACTTAGGAGTCCTATATGATGATGCATCCCTTTCCTCGACGAGGGAATTAGGTGAAGGTTCTACCTAAGAGTACTCGGTGATGTATCCTTTTCCTTGGCCTGATGTTCTCCAATCGTCTGAAATGTTATTGACTAAAAAGGAATAAACGTAAAAAGGTAATATTGGATGAAAAAGCATTATATATATATACATATCATATTCACAATTACTGTTTTTAGATATTCATTCTTACTGAGCATTAGACTCATAGCTTATGACTTGTGATGTTGGTAACGACACTAGTGAAAAATGAAGTGAAGCAGTTGATGGAAGATTTTTACGGTGAAATATTGTGCTAGTTAAACTAATAGGAATGGTTTAAGAAAATGGGTTTGTTCTATATGTATAATATGTATATTCTTAACATTTAAATAAAATAATTTTGTTATAGCACATTTTCTTTTAGTTTTAATTGATTTTAAAAAGGAAGGTCTTCCGCTGTATGTTTTATTTTTAAAGGTTTGTAAAGAAAAATTAAAAAATGGGTTTGCTACAACACACAATGTCGCTCCCTTTCTTCTAAAATTCCACAAGATGTACTGTTTCGGATCATTCACTTCCATTCTCCATTCAACCCAACTTCCACTACACTCTCAGTATAATCTTAAACCCTTTGAGAAAGTGTAAACAAATCCAATTCTCTATTTGTTTTCCACATTATCTTAACGTCTAAAGAAGACCAATTCTCGAATGTTACACACTTAGTCCCAAACACCCACAACACCTCAATCTTCATACATAAAATTTTAAGATTTCACTTAATCTCTCCATAAAATTACACCTTAATCCAAATCAATAACAATTAACTTTTTAACCTTAAATATCATCGTAAATTATTACTTTATGTAAAATTTCTTAAGTGTTGCATGTGTTGTCTCTCTAAGTAGAGAATCTTTATCATTATCTCACTTTTCAAGGGAATCGAGGATGAAGTCGTGACATGTACTATATAAATTATTTCATCAATAGTAAATTGTTTCATCAATGTTATAATGGTGATTTAGTTTAAGAATAAAGTTTGTTCATTGACAAATTTATAAGCATATAATCTTGTTGCAAATAACCTCTTAAAAACAAGGAAAGATTGATCTCTTATTTTGTTTTTGGCATAGAAATATGTTGAGTATATAATAAGTAAGACAAAAAGTTTAAATTAATCATTATATTCTTAAACTAATTTAAATTATGTTGATTGTTTATAATATTATAGCATGCGTTACAACTTTACAACGTTTCAAGATAATTATTATGTGATGTTACAACATCCATATTTAAATAAGGAGGGAAATTGATTGTCAAATTATTTTAAATATTTGATTTATACACTTTGTTATTTAAGATGTACTTGAATTCTTGAGTGTTTTTAATTTCAATTGATTTTCTTAACTAGTCTTAAAAATTAAAAAAAAAAAAATCAACTTCTTATTTTGATTTATGAAATTCTAGTCAATTTTATATATAAAAAAAAAACCTTTTATTGATTGTTTTTTGAAAAATTAACAAATCAACCACTGTGCTTTGTGAACAATGAGAAGTCAACTACTAAAGTATTTTTGCTAACAACTTAACCACTGAATTATGGGAAATAGTCGCAACAAACATTGCTGTCACGTTTGCCATTAAACGTATTAATTTTTTTTCACGGTGGAACGTTACGCGTTCCTCCGTGGAACAAAAATTTAAATGTTAACGTTTTAATATTGATGTTCTGCGGTGAAACGTGTCACGTTTTGCCGTGAAACGTCAATATTAATTAAAATTTACAACATTCCATCACGGAAAGTTGATTTTTCGTAGCAGAACGTCAACTTTCCTTTGGGGAATGACCACGTTCCGCCGCGGAATGTCATGTATCGTTCTGTGTTCCGATGCCCTAGTATATAAGAATGGACTGTGTACTCCGGTGAGTTCACCAATTCCTCAGCGAACCACGAAATTCTCGGTGAACATTCGTACTCTCAAAGCGAATTTTCTCACTGTTTCATCTATTCCAATGGATTTTAGGACAAAGAACTTGACTCTCAAGCGAAAGGATGGTCCGTTGCAATCTCAGCCATAATCACAAGTAGAAATGATGAACCCGGCTCGTGAACGCAGTCGACTTGCAACTGAGTTCATTGTCGGTCAGTTGCACTGCAATGTACGTGCCAGGGTTAAAGGTGGAGTATCTGCGGTTGAAGGTGGAGCAGCCACAGTTGCCCCTGTTACACAAGTCGAGATTGAAGCAAAACCTCAACCTCAACCTTAGCCTCAACCACGACCAACAGTAGGTCTATTGGTTTGTTTCCAACCTATTATAGACAGGTTCCACTCCCCACTCTCCAAGATAGCCAAAGCGAACGAACGGTATGAAGCCGATATTAAATATCATTCAATTATTGTATCTAGAATAGTAGACTTTGAGTCCTTGGCTAAATTGGAAATTGAATAATTGGTTTAGGGGGGCTGGTTTAGCCGGGTTGTGCAGATTGGGTGGAAGTTTTTGTGAATGAACCGTCAAACTCTTTTATGCCAATTTAGAACTGTCCACCCAACAATTAGAGGTCCGGACTTACATGTTTGGACGAGAGTTGAGAATGACTCCCAAGGATATTAACTTTGTTGCTTGGATGTTCGATGGAGGAACCAAGTGAGCACTATTACCACCTGTCTCGATAGCCACCTTTCATCAGAAGAGAATAAGGGATGACAGTGCTTAGATTGTTGCACTACGATCCCGAGATTGCAACATTCAAGAAGCCAAAGTCCAAAGACTTGAAAGCCAAAGCCCGAGTGATCCACACCATCATGACGCACACCATTTTGCCTCAAGATAGACATCGAGACCATGTTAGCTGCATGGATCTCTATATGCTAGAGAAGGAATTCAACCAAAAGAAACTAAACATCGGTTATGTGATATTGAGTCACATGTACGAGGTCCTCAACAACCCAGCCAAGAGTCTACTATTTGATTGGCTCATTCAGAGGATTGTTGAGTATTACGAGGTACCCGTCTTGGATGAGGAGTTGAGAATCAAAGAGAAGGCCACTGACGTCTACAACAATTTGAAAGTGGACCGAATGGAGATCAGTTAAAGGGGTATGGGTATGCAAGACTCCATCCAAACCCACCCCGAAGAAACAAACTCCACTCCCCTCAGTTGTATGGCCTCCACTCCCAAGTTGTACAACCCCCAGCCCCATGGGAGGAACAACCTCTAGCCCCCTTAGAGGAACAGCCTCCAACCCCCTCGGTGGAACAATCTCCATCATTGCCTCTGCAGCACATGGAGGATGATATTGCGTAGCCAATGACTACACTCCTTCCTCAGTCATCTCACTTTATGTCGATGCTTGAGGAGGTTGCCGACTGGATGCGAAGAAAGGAGGAGCAAGCGGAGGAGCAGTATGAAATGGTGTTGGCTCAAGTTTGAAGGATGAAGGACCAACTTGTACACATGGAGGGGCTACATCAAATGGGTTGCACAAAATGCAAATAATAGAGGAGCACCATCAAATAGGTTGCTCTAAATGCAAAGTATGGAGGAGCGAGCAGCAGAGCGCCATCATAAAATGTTAACCCAATTGCAAAGAATGTGGCAACGAGCAGCCCCTCCACCATCCTCTCCAACAACCTCTCGAGTAGTGTAACGACCCAGTTTTTCATAAAATCTTTAAAATGCGTTACAATTTGAAATTTTGCAAAGACCATTGAAATCTCTTTTAAAACAGATCAGAGTGCGACGGTAAACCAGACCGCTACCAACCTTTCTTTAAACTCATTTTGAAAACCAATTAATAAAATGTGAAAACATTATAAAATCACTTATTTCAAAGCATTGCTGAAGTGTAAATAATTTGGTGAAAGAAACTACACAATTGAATACAATTTAATAAAACTTAATTCAATTACAACCATTTACTTTTTACTCCCTCTAGCATGGCCAGCCATGAGTCTCGCGCGTGCAAATCCTCATCCCTGCTTTATTCTCTGTTTGCTTATTATCTGTTCATCGTTTTTGCCTACAAGTGCCTACACTTACACCACAAGTAACTGTAAGCCCAAAGGCTTCATAAGGAAAAAATGTTAATGCAATATGATATGTCTCTCTTTAGTCCTTTTGGAGTGGAGCCACCCAAACCAATTCTTTCATTAAGCCATTTACTCCTTTATTACTTTACTTTACTTTAATCCATTTGTTCGCTACTCATACTTTGAGCTGGAGATTGGGGGATTTTCTCGTGTAATGGTATAATGGATCATATCTAACATTTTTCTTGCAACTAGAACTCTCGTACCCTACAAAGGAGGGGCTTCACCTAGTGGCAGATCAGACCCTCTACCCATCCTCCCCCAACTCCCTTTTCTTCTTCATTTTCTTAATATTTTACCTCATTTATGCATGTGCGAGTATCACCCCAAGGTGGCACTCCCTACTACTTTCTATTAACATGATGCATGATCATACATTCTCAACCTAACATGATGTATGATGCTTTATAACGTAACATTAATAGAAATTGAAATGCGCATTGGAATAAAAGTAACTGCAATTAAAATTGCGCATAGAAATGTATAATAGAAATTGAAAGCGCACATATCAAAGAACAATTGCCCAGAGGGAAATCAAACAACGAACGCACTCAATAAGGGAATACAGGAATTGAACACTAATATCAGAACAATCTACAATGAATTGAAATAAGGAAAACATGCTTGAATTAATAGAACACAATATTAATCGAAAGAGGAATCGAACATACTATTAACATGCTAATTATTAGTTAATTTCTTAGTAGTTTTACATGCTTCCTACATTTACTATTCTAGGTAATTATTCCAATTAGTTATCCTAAGTAATTTACATGCTCAAGAATGGTTTAGCGAGTTAAGCATGCATCGTTAGTTAATTAAATATGTTTGTCTAGTCATGTGCAATTACTCTAGTTAATTAACCTGCTGCTAATTTATTTACATCACACTAATTAATAATGCTGCTAATTAATCATTCTAGTTCGTTAATTGATTAATTTAAACATGCTAGTAAATCAATTTAAACGTGCAAGTAAATTAATTAAACGTGCTAGTTAGTCACTTATTAGTCAATTTACATGTTCAATATTAATAGTTAATTAACTTGCTCGTCTAATTAGTTATTCTAGTTAGCTAACTACTTTAATTAATTGTTATTCATCAAGAAATGATTAAGTTACTTAAACATGCTCCCCTATTTAATTGACATGCTTAACTACTCAAATTAATTATCAGGCATCAAGAAATAATCACACACATTGAACATGCTTAACTAGTTAATTAACATGCTCAAGATTAGTTATTAAACATGTTCAAGATTGTTCTAGTGGAATCCTAATTAATTTACATGCTTAACTAGTTGATTCAAACATATTCATTAACAGCAAGAAATTAGACAGCTTACACCAAGAGATTCAACTAACAGCCAGTAAGGAATTAAGCACAAGACTAAAATTAACATTAGTAAAGGAATTCATAGTTCACTTCAGCTTATCTCATCCTCACATACTTCTCTCTTCATCATTCTTTATCTCACAGCAAACCATTCAATACTTCACAACAAAACTTATCAACTAAAGAATATCTTCAGAGTGCAGAGCTATCTCAATCAAGGGAAAGTATACAGAGTAATCATCAAAATAAAGCATATAATCACAAAACCAATAAGGAAATATCACAGAGTTAACAATCAAAGCAGGAAGAATATCACAGAGATAGCTAACAACGAAGGAACAAAGCTAGCAACAAGGAAAATATTACAGAGCATCACTAAATCTACTACTCACGCACTCTACTTGTGGTGTAGGACCTCCACAGGCCAAGACACCCCTATTTCCTTACCTAAATTGAAGAAAACTAATGGGAACAGCTCTCCTCAACTCACACAGCACCTTAGCTCACAACAGCTCCCTCACTCATGTTTTGCACTTAACACACCATAGCTAACTCATAATGGCTAACTCAAAATTCTCAAACTCACTAGCTCTCTCTTGGACCCTCACTTCTCACGCTCACTCACTTTCTCTCGAACCTACTTCACTCTCGCAGAAGGGAAAGGAAAATGCTAGACTGAAGGAAGAAAAAGGGAAGCTTATACTTGGGAGAGGAGGCAAAATGTACGCATAGGGCAGGGAAGGGCGGCGTCCTAAGCTGGAGGGTGGGGAGGGTCATTCCTTGTCTACATTGGGGGAGGAGACAACTTCGAGCCTCCATTGTCTGCGAATTAATGGACTACATGACAATTTTCCATCATTTTAACTCTAATTTTTCATAGTTTTGGGCTATTTCGGACGAGTGTGGACGCACTGGTCTTGTCCGCAGTCTTTTGGAAGAGCAAAATCTCGTGAGCAAACTCAAGTTCTCGGACGAGGACTGGCGTCTGATTCCAGTCCGTACCATCCAAATTTAGAATTTGGACGCGATATGGCGTCCGAGTGCATCTGAATTTTTCCACAAATTGGACAGAGTCAAAACTATCCCGTCTGCGAGCGTCTGACATCGTTCAAATTTGTCCAGGACTTGGACAGATTTGAACCCATAACATCCGCCTGTGTTCGCATCATTCCAGGATTGTCTGAAATCCTACAACGCAGGTGAATTAGGACGAGAATCCACGTCCTAAGTCGTCCCAATTCTTGGGACGGTGTCCCAACACTTTGCGAACGACATGACTCATCCGCAGTGTCGTCTGCAGGCGTCCAAAATCGCCCTGGACAGCATTTCTTCACCTTTTTCATACTTAAAATTTTACCCCATACAATTTCCCCATAAATGCATGTCATAAAAATGCCACATATAAATATGCAATGTAATGTCCCAATTACCCCATCCTTTAGTTATATCGCGTATACGGGGAAAACGTAATGGGAATACCCTAGACTTAACACTCTGAACACGTCCTTGGTAATACCACGATAATTATCCAACTTAAAAAAAAATCAGGGTGTTACAAGTAGCCCTTCCAGCATCCTATCTAGTGTCATGTCCAGCATCCTCTTTAGCAATTGAAGGCATAAACTGCTTCTAAGTCATTTAGTTTATATGCAAAGTCCATTATTTACTTTATTTATATGTGTCTCAAATTTGAAGTACCATTACCCTCAGATGCCAACTTTCTGATAGATCCCAAGCTTGGTTTATGCAACTAAACCAAATCTCTGAAATGACTAGCGATGACCCAGTTTTCAGTTTTAAATCAGGAATAATTTCACTTGCATAAAGACTGAAGCGCTCAAATTTATATGGTTAATAAACCACAATCCAGAGAATATTGTAGCAAAAATTCAGCTACAAACTCATCGTATTCACGGAGATACACTACAAACAAAATTGCCCAAATCTAGAAATTGATTAATACAAATTCTGAGCTTCTATTTTAAAACGCACGTAACGTCAAATGCAAATATCTTTTGAAGCTCAATTTTCTACAGCTTTCAAGCAACAGTTCAAGGGGCCCCAGAGTCCACAAATAGAGAGAGATATCGATCGTTGAAGACAGTACTCAGATTAGGGTATTTCTGGGCAGATTCCGGCGCCCTAAAAACACTCAACAAGATCTCAACGTGTATATATCCAATCAATGCCAAATTTGGAGGATCCTTACTTAACAATATCAATATTATATCTGCCAAAATTGAGTTTCATCCAACGAACATAGATAGATCAAAATACAACCACAAAACAGGACCGAATCTGTCTCGTGCTCAAAACAGAATATCGGCCTAATATAGTTCCTTCCAAAAATAATCTCTACCACATCGAAATATCATCAAAACCACATCCAATCCAGAATATCACAAATAGAGATCAGTGTCTTCAAGAAACCGAAATCCCCTTTCAATAGATAGCACAAAGAAAATAAGAAATAAACCAAAGGAGTCCGCAAACCTCCAACACTAAAGGGGCGACTAGTTCGGCCAAAACCAAGGAAGGCTCTCTCCAATGGGGGATGCTAGGTCCTCTATCTCCATGCCACAAGGACCACCACGCATGGAGGAGGAGTTGGAAGAGGCAGCAAGGGTCGACTCACTTGAGACCTAGCAAAACAAGTGAGGAGACTTGAAGATTGGAGATGCCGAGTGGGAGATCTTCGCGGGTCTTCAGGCAAGAACAATAGGCACTCTCTTTTAGGGTTTTCCAAATTCAATCTGGTTTGAATGGGGTTCATTAGAGACGATAAATACCTCTCTAATAGAACATTACATTTTACAAAAATACCCTAAACAGCAAATGACAAAACTGTCCTTAACAATAACACAAGCACAATAATTCTGAGTTTGGATTTTGGTCTTTATAAAGGGGACATTTGACATAGCAAACAAAACCCAAATATGATGCCAAATACCTCTTTGGAAAGCTCTAGATGTCTGCTACAAGTTGTATGAAGGACAACATTTGAAAGGAAGTCTCCTAATTGCTAAAAGAGCCCTTGAACGCCCGGAGGTTAGATTCTAGGCAGAAAGGAAAGCCCACCATTTCTTCTACGATTAGCATAACATCTACTAGGCCAAATGCACCAACTCCTCTTTGTTAAATTGATCAAAAACTCTTCTCTAAGTTAGCTAGAGAAGAAACACCTACAAAATAAATAAAAATGTTAGAAAGCAAAGGAGCCCTTGGCACGGGCTCAGGAGGCAGGATCTTGGGGCACATCACCTTCTCCTCTTGTCGTTGCTCCCATTCCTCCATCGACAAACACATCGCAACCTCCACCACTTAAATATGCGTGCGTGGTACGTATTCGATTTGATTATCTATGTGTCTGCACTTATTCATGCCTTATTAGTCTGACGGTAACTTGTCAAAGTTTATTGCAACCAGATCAACTGATGGATCTTTTCACCAAGTATATTGGTGCAAATAATAGGAAGAACCTAGAAACGTGCGCCATTCTTTTAGAAATTTTTGTAGGTTGTTTCATTTTGTTTCATTAAGTGTTTTGAACTGCATACTTACAATATATAACACCCCGACATTTTAAATTGGATAATTGTCAGGGTATTACCAAGGGCGTGCTAGAGCGTTAAGTCTAGTGGTAGTTCCATCACGTTTTCCCAGTATACGCGATGTAATTAAGGGACGAAGGGGTAAGTGGGACATTACGTTGCATATTTATAGGTGTCATTTATGACGGGTATTCATGGGGAAAGTGTTATGGGATGAGAGTTAAGTGAGGACTAAGCGATGAAAGGTTGTCTAGGGCATTTACGGACGCCTACGGACGACACTTCGGACGCATTATGTCATCTGTAAGGGCATTGTGTAACGTCCCCGACATTTGGGATGCCTCAAGGATGAGGATTTTCATCCTAAAGTGCCTGGAAGTCGACTTTTGGATGCATGAGGATGACTTTTCGGACAAGAAGTGTCGTTCGCAAGAGCATTGCACGTCACCCTCAGCCTGGGGATGACTCGGGACATGATTCTACATCCTGACTTCACTGTGCAGTGAAGCTGCGGACAAGGTCCGAATGATGCAGATGAGAGGAACTGTGTCTGCATCGAATCTGTTCTAAACCTGGACAGTTTCGGACGAGTATGGACGACTGTGGACGAGTTGAGGCCTCATTCGATTTGCCTTTATCCGATTTTGGGACAACTTCGGATGACACACGGATGCCACGTGCGGACGCAACATGGCGTTTGAACCCCGACTGTGGACAGTATGGACATGGACGAGGACGCCTTTCCTCTTCCCCAAGCGCGATTTAGCCTGCGATAATTTAGCCTTGCGGACGAATGCAGACGAGACCTATGCATCTGCACTCGTTCGAAATAGCCTAGTACTGCGTAAATTTAGGGTTAATAATTAGAAATCCTTTGTCATTTAGCAATTTATTATGCTCGTGGGAGACAAGGAAATCGACTCTCCTATCCCTGGACGATGAAGGGGCCCCCTATGCCGTAGCTAGACATCTCCCTCATGCTAGCCATCTCCCTCATGCTAGCCATCTCCCTCTCTATCCTTAGGGCACTCTATCCTTAGGGCACTCATGGTGTCCCTTCTCCCCTTCCCAGGTAATAGCTCTCCCTTCCCCTCTTTAGTCTTCAGTCTTCATTTCTTGTGGGGGTAGTCTAAAGAGAGAGAGAGAGACTGGTGAGTGAAAGAGTGTGGTGAGCTGTTGGAGTGGCACCCTGCTGGAACCGCGAGTGAGCTATGTGAGGGCAGAGAGGAGTGAGTCAGTGAGTTGGAGTTTCTGGAGCTGTTGGAACTATGAGGAGAGTTGTCCTTGTCTTGAGTGTTCTTCAAAATTTGGTAAGGAAACTTGGGTGTGTCTTGGCCATTTGGAGGCCCTACACCGCAAGTAAGAGTACATGAGTTAATGTTTAGTTGTTTTTAGTTCTGTAAATTCTCTTATTGTTAGTGTTGTGCTTCATTTGTTGATTGTAGATTTATTTATGCGCTGTAGTATTTCCTTGGTTGTTGATACTCTTGTTAATTGTGTGATTCCCTTTGCTGTTATGTGATATCGTTTGTTGATAATAGTGTTGGCTATGGAATAAAGCATGAAGAATTGAAAAGCATGAACGAGTTAAAGTGAGGATGACTCTGTTATTTATTGTCTATATCTTTATGCTATTGTTTCTCTCATTGTTATATGCATACCTATCTTTCCGTACTATTGTTATTATGTATATCATTTTTATTCTTTAATTTGAATATGTGTAATTAACCAGGATAACCACTCACTAGGATAACCACAATTGCATGAGCATGCTAATGAATTTGCTTAACAAATTAATAGTTGTTAATCACTTAGTTAAGCATGTTTAATTAGGATAACAATATATTAACTAGTGAACATGTTAAATGTTTAATGGATAACTAATCTTAGAACATGTTAATTAAATAACAAATGAGCAGGTTAATTAATCAGTTTAATTAATTAGATACTAAATGAGAATTACTCATTGAGCATGTCAAATAATTTGCTAGATGACTATGTTAATTTGTAATTGATTTTCCTTAAGCATGTTTAACATGTTAATTAATTCAACTAGGAAAATTGATTTGACTTGAATACGCAATTTGTTAGTTGTCCAATTAATAATTATCCTAGCACGTAACTTGACTAGGATAATCAAATATAACCAAGCATGCTAATTAATTAGGATAATTAACTAGACTCCAGCATGCTCATTAACCCAACTAGAGTTAAATGGAATAATTAACTAGACGTGAACATGTAATTAATTAGAGTAATCAACTAGCATGTAATTAATTAGAAGAATATTCGCATGTCAATTAATTAGTTAGATATGTCATGCTTAATTAACTAGTATAAAGACATATTTAAATCACTTAGGATAAAAACATGTAATTCACCTCAGTAATAGAATTGATTAGGAAAATCAACTAGACCACTAGTCCATCAATAGCATGTAGATTAACTAACGTAATTAAATAAGGTAATTGAACTTAAGCATGTAAATCACCTAGGATAACTAAGTAGAAGAATTGCCTCGGATAATAATTATAGGAAGCATGTAAATGGACTAGGAAGTTAACTAGATAATTGACATGTTAATTCATGTATTCAATATTATAAATGCTCACTGTATTATTGGTTGTCTTCATTGCTACCTACTATCCTTTTATATGCACTTTTAATTTCAGTTACTTCATTTATATACATTTTCAATCACAGTTTGTTTTCAATTACTTATATGTGCACTTCAATTATTATTAATGTTATGTTGTGAAGCATCATGTATCATGCTAGGTTGAGAATGTATGTTCATGCATCATGTTAATAGAAATCATAGGAAGTCACTTTGGTGGTGGTACGCAAACATGCATAAGTGAGGTAAAATGTTAAGAAAAAGAAGAAGAAAAAGAAATTGGGAGTGGATGGGTAGCGGATGTAGTCTGCAATCTAGACGGAGCCCCTCCCTCATAGGGTACGGGAGTTCTAGATTGCAAGTAAAAGGTTATATCCGAGCACTATGCTATTGCACGAGAAAAACCTCCCAATTCCAGCTCGAAGTACGAGTAAGAAGTAAACATATTAGAGTAGAAGTAAAGTAATTAACAAACGAGTGACTTAATGAAAGGATTGGTTTGGGTGGCCCCCATTCCAAAAAGGACTAAAGAGAGGCATTTCATAACTTCATTTAACATTTTTTCTTACTAAGCCTTTGGGCTTACAGTTTACTTGTGGTGTAAGTGTAGGTACTTGTATGCGAAAACAACAATAAAGATGAACAAATAATAAAGCAAGGATGAAGGGATTGCTCGAGCGAGATTGTGGCTGGCTAGGCTAGAGCGGGAAGAGAAAATAGTTGTAATAATTTGTATTTAATTGTTTAGTTCTTTCATTTAAATGATTTACGCTTCTGCAGTGTTTTAAATAATCCGCAACATTTTAAATAAATGATTTCAAAATGCTTCCGCATTTTATTAATTGGTTTTCATAACGAGTTTAAAGGAAGGGTGTGACGCCCCGTGTCAAATTTCATTCCTTAAATATCTTCTTTAATTAAATTACGAGAAAAATAAAATTTTCACATGTTGAAATAATTCATAAAGTTTGAAAATGGAATGAAATCAGAGTAAGCGGAAAAACACTTTTAAAAGAAACTTTAAATAAGTTTAAATTTATGCAAATAACATTGAAATCATGTTTAGGCAATTTTGCCCTTTATTAAATTCCCACAATTTAAAAACATAACATTCGCTTTCTTCTTTTGTCATTCTACTCTGGTCGTGATTCATCTGGATACACCTCAGGCTCCACAGGAAATGCATCCTCTTCTACTCCAGGTGTTATCATTTCATTACCTGCACCACAAGTAATACGTAAGTCTAAAAGACTTAGTAAGAAAAGGAAAAAATGCGTATGACATGCCTCTCTTTAGTTCACTTGGAATGGGTCTGCCCCCAACCAATCTTTCATTACGTTTCATTCATTCGTTTATTACTCGTACATCGAGTTGGAAGTTGACAACGAATTAAAATATGTTGAACATTTAACTACTTAATAGGCATGCTCAACAATTTAGAAAATAATAAGATGAACGTCCGACTTAACAATTTAAATCATGTAACATATATATAAGAAGTACCTAGACAACAATTATAAAAGCAACATATTTTATTTTTCAGTTTATTGAACGACAAGTTACATGCGAATTAAATAAACATGCTGATGATATTTTAGTTATATTAGTTATTTAAGGTGATCTATATCAGTTATTACTAAACATGCTGAGTTTATATTCGAAATTTAACTTTCTTTAATATGCTACACCAACCATTTAAAGAACTCTATTTAATAATTGATAGCTCTGAAAATGTTCAGCAATTGATACAATAAGAACGTGCTACATCGTTTACGCTAAGAAAATGAGATGACTATATTTTCTAACTAGAACCAAGGGTTATCAATACTTATATCTGAATCTATCATACAAAACAATTAAATTGTATTAAGAATATAAACTTTAAAGTAAACTACAGCAAGGAAACTACAGTAGATTATCAAGCTAAGTAGGCAAAAATCACAATTTCAATGAGAATAGAGATTGGTGGATTTACAACAAAAGCTACAAAATTTCAATGAGTAAACATGTTACTTATGCAAACATGGTGAAGAATTTTCTCAAGTTCTTGTATGGTCATTTGTTCATCAGTTCATACTATTGAATCCATTCGTATATCCAGCATTTATCATTTCATCAAATCTTCATTCAATTTAATACATTTGCAGAAGCTAGAATTCCAGGAAAACAAAAGCAAGAAATTGATAACAGAGAATTTCTACATAACTTAATCATCCAATAATTCAAGCAATTGACACCCAACTCACACACACTTGTGGTGTAGGACCTCCACATGGCCATAACGCCCAATTCCTTACCTAAAGTGAAGAAAACCATCCCCATATTTTGCCACATACATGGGTTCGGTCCTCCAAGGCCTGTTAGAGCTCTCTTCAACCTGCTCATGGCTAGATCGATCGATTTCAGGTCAAATAGGAAGAACTAGAAGATTCAACCTATGAAAAGCGCTTACACCTAATGGCTTAAGCCACTGTTCCTATTTTCTCGCTGACCCATCATGCAAAAGGTACGCCGTTAGAGTGAGTGTTTTTTTTTTAATATGGTTACCCCTTTCGTCACGGGTGTATATTGGATAGTGAACGCTTTTTCTCAAATAAGTAGTACTACATGCGGCAGTGCTTTCCCTTTTCTCTTGTTCCTGAATGGGAGGGGCCCCTTCTCCCGAAGCCCCTATTACATTGTCTTTTCTCTACCTTTATGGCATGAGAGATCTAGTCGATATTCAGCAGCCCTAAGGTTAACCCTGATTTCATCTAAACTCTGTGAACATTAGCAGAATGCATTCCACTCTAAAAGAGCCTTAGACAGAAAAGCAAAACGAAGAATAGGTGGCTTTCCAGGGTTTTAGTAAAGGATATCCAGTAGGGAACGATGCTCCTTCTCATGCCTGTTTGCCAACATCCAGAAAACTCACCTTCTGCTATCTTCCACTCCGAAGTTTAGGATTGAGTTTCCTATTTGGTTGGTGATTCTGACTTGCCTTATTTGATCAGACAGTTTGAACTTCACATCATTTAAGGGGAGCTGACTACAGGTAAGACCCCTATAATTTGACTTTAACAGGCAGGCTCTAAATGATCGAAATCGAACTGGATTTACTAGGACAGCAAAGGACAGACTCTGGAAAATTCCACTACCTACAGGAGATACCCGACTATCTATTCCCTGCCACAAGTTTCAAGCTCTTCATGGTCAATATTCCAATATTGACTACTTCGCAAAAACAGGAAAAACAACAACGAGGTGTTACAAAGGGTCAGTAGCGATCCGGGTTTAGCATCGTGCTCTAATTTCATTTTATGGAAGAGTCTTTTAAAATTTCAAATTTCTTGCATTTTCAAGGAATGACGAAAATCTGGGTCGTTACACGATATTTCATCTGCTATTTTCATTTTCAAAATTAGGATGAGTACCACATCACTGAGATTATTTTCCCGAAACAAGAAGCGACAATAAACATGGTGAGAATTACGTTCTGTTACATTAAGTAGTTCAGACTAATTTACCTTAGTATTCATCCTTGCTTTGCATTCTTTGTATGCAGTGCTTTGCATTAGACGAAGAAGGATACTTCAACGTTCAATTTGAAAAATTTCTAATGACATTAAGTGGATTCCCGTAAGTAAACATCTTACTTTTTTGGTTTGTCTTTCATGTTTAAACAATGTTAATGCGTGCTTCCGTTGCATTTCAGTCACACCCAAAGCAAGCGTGTTTTATGTCATCCGTTGATCTGCACACTCACTACCCTTACCAGGTGTTACTGCCTGAAGCAATTGCGATCGTCGTAGCACCAACTAATAAAGAGAAATACATCTTTTCTTTTGTGTAGATTCATATTGCTTTCCGCTTATGTGCTGATTTTTCCCTTTTGCCTTTAAGCTTGCACAACATCTTTCAGTGTACGAGTAAGGGGTTAGGGTTGCTCCGCAATTGCAAGGCGACCGATTTCCACCTTCACAAAGATCTACCGAATAAGATTCCATTGTTCGCTAAAGCGTTCAACATATACGTGGACCCGTAGTTGTCATTTGCGATCATTGATTTGAGGAGGAAATCTCGCAAGAAGAAGGCGGCGTAGTTGATGTGTAGGTATACAGATTGACATATTGATTTTGTTGTTCATAATAAAAAATTGGTTTGCGTTTGCGAAGTTAATTTTCTCTTTACATAGTTAATTGTTATAACTTGGATAATTGATATTTATGTGAATGTTTGGAAAATATCTGGTTGAGTTGGATTTTTTTTTCATAATGCAGGGGGGATAAACTAAAATAAGGGAAACTCTTGCAAAATTTTTATTTTTCTAAAAGAGAAAGAAAGAAACTGAACCAACTTATTTGCTTTATTCATCATCAACAAACAAACAATTAACATGTTTATTGCAACAATTTAAGCAACATGTGCATTACACCGAAATATATAAGGCAGATGAATGTTGACATTCCGTTGCGGAATGTTGACGTTCCGCCACGGAAATACATTGTTTTGCCGCAAAAAGTTTGACGTTCTGTCATGGAATGTCAACTTTCTGCAATGGAATGTCAACTTTCCTCCGTAAAACGTCTATGTTCCTTAGCGGAATGTCAGAATTCCACGATGGAACGTTAGTCTCAATTCCGCAATTCCTCTTAATCTGTCTCAATTCCACTTTGTCCAAATTTACGTTTTTATACTAATCAATATCCATTCATCCTCAACAACCAAATTATCAATTTCATTACAACCATATCATGTACATGGCATTACAAACGCAAACCAAATTATCAATTCAATTATAACCATATCATGCATATATACATTACAGACGCAAACCAATTTATCAATTCCGTTACAAGCATATAATGTACATGTGCACTAAGAATCGGTGTGTCCTAGGTTGGTAAGATATAGCAGTAACTTGTCGTTCATTTAACTTCTTCGTATATATTTGCCCACCAACAATCTCATCAAGGCATTCAAAAAAGGTTAAGATCCACATTTGTGTTTGTTTGTGTTTGTGGACCTTGCGCATCATACTCCTGCGTCTCTAGAACTATGTTGGGAACTATTTCAGGGACTGTCTCGAGGACCATGTTGGGAATTGTGAAACCCATGAATGTGCCTTGTGAGCTTCCTCTGCCACCTCTGCCTGTGAAACCCATACAGCGGTTGCTCCAACTTCAACCGCAGGTACTCCACCTTCAACTGTGGGTGCTCCACCTTCAACGGTGGCTGGTACATTGCGATGCAACTGACTAACAAAGAATTCAGTTGCAAGCCATCTACGTTCACAAACAGAGTTCGTTTCTGCCGGCGTTGTGGCTGAGACTGTGATAGAGCAGCCTTACACGGAAGATTCATTTTCTTTCTCCCAGAATCCATTGGAATGGATGACACAGTGAGGAAATTCATTATGAGAGTTCGAATGTTTGCTGAAGATTTCGTGGTTCGCTGAGGAATTGGTGAATTCACCGGAGCACACAATCTATTCTTATATACTAGGGCACCAGAATGCAGAACGATGCATGACATTCCGCGGCAGAAATTTGACGTTTCACAGCGGAACGTTGTAAATTTTATTTAATACTGACGTTCTACCTCAGAATGTCAATGCTAAAATCTTCATATTTAACATTGACATTCCACGGAGGAATGTGTAGTGTTCTGCCCCAGAACGAAAATTAAAATGTTTAATGGCAAACGTGATAGCGATGTTTGCTGCATATATTTCACATAGTTCAGTAGTTAAGTTATTAGCAAAATAATTTATTAGTTGACTTGTCATTGATTACAAAGTATAATGGTTGATTTGTTAATTTCTCTTTTTTTTTTTTTATAGATTTTGACACTTGAATTAATCACTTTATTACTTATTCATGATAAGGTGCATTTATATTTTCATATTTTTATCACAACAATGCACACATTAGATTAAACATAGTTTGGACTATGATATAAAATGTTGTTTGAGTAGCACAGCACTACATGAATAAAAATTAATAAATACACCATATGTGTAGCCATACTATTTTTAACAAAAATATGATACATTTTTGGATATTTTAGATATATTTTTTAGAATTAAATTTGCCATATGTAAAATCACCTAATGTGAAACATACCTGAGATCATTTTATAATATAGTTATTGAAATCTGTCATTAAAAGAATAGTTTTCTTCAAAGAAAATTCTAACTCTTTGTATCATCTAAACTGATGGAAAATAAAGGTCCATGTGTGATCCACACAATTGGGTGTTCCATCTAGGGACCATAGTCTTATTTATATAACTTGATTTGGATATCAATTGGCCTACCATCAAACTAAAGCTCAAATCTCTGCCCATTAAAATCTCAAAGTTTATTAGATGTCTAATCATAAATTTAGGTAGCAATTCATCACTTTAATATATTTGATTTTATAATAGCTAATATACAATTATTATTATTAAATATATAAATTTACTATATAATTGTTAAATTATATCCAATAAAATTATCCTGGTAAATTATAATTTGGATAATTCTTTCCCTAATATAATTATATATTATTTACAATCTTTTAAGTAGGGAAATTAACAAAAGTAAATCCAAACTATTTGGTCAATCAAATTTTAAAATAATTTTGTGAATAACTAAAACTTTGAACTATAAAAAAGAACAACGCAAATCTCGCAATCATATTTTCCATTAAAATTTTAAATTTTTTAAAATCGTCTACCAAGTATACGTTGCGAAAAAGATATTTTTCACAGCAGAAACGTGTTTTTTGTTGTGGAAGGCTAGTTTTCGCAATACAACTCGAGAGTGAAGCACAACCCCAACCTCAACCTTAACCTTCAGCACGACCAATATCTCAATTTGTTCTTTTTGAACTTATATCAGATTGTTTCTACTCATCAGTTTTTATAATTAAGTTAGCGAACAATAGGTGCGAAATTAATATTGAAAATCGTTCGATTATTGTATCTAAAAAAATATATTTCAATACATTGTATGATATGAGGTTGTGCTTCAGGTGAAATCGTGTTGATGAAACTAAGATTGCGTAGTAGAAAGTAAGTATCCACTACAAAAATACTCTTTTCAATGTGAAAAATACTTGTTGAGGAAAATAAATTCTTGAAATAAGACTTACTTTTTGCATCGGGAGGCGTGTGTTTATGCTGCAAAAAGAGTATTTTTTATCCGTTGCGGAAAGTAAGTCATTGACTATAATTACTTTATGGAAGAATTCGATGCGAAATGACGACATATCTGCTATGAAAAATTTTTAACTTTTAACGGAAAAAGTGACACGAGATTTGTATAATTTATAGTTTAAAATTTTAGTTATTTGTAAAATTATTTGAAAATTAAATTGATCAAAGAAGCAATAATTGAGGATTTAATTTGTTAATTTTGATTTAAGAAATACTAAAACTGCATTCTTCAATCTCAGATGAGGCCCTGCTCATAGTTTTGTTGAATAATTATATTTGATTGGCAGAGATTTTATTCATGTGATCTGCAATTATGGTGTCAAATCTTAACATTTTGATATTATTTTCTTTGTCTGGCTGTTGCAGAAAAAAATATGAAGGCACGTGATTAATGATAATAAATAATAATATTTGATTTGGAAGAAGAATAGTAAGTGTGTTGGGACGTGGCCAAAAGTTTGAAATCAACATTAAAAAAGATTGAATATCAATTGGTGCACGTAAGTATGAGAGATGTAACCAAGGTTAGGTAAAAGCTATCCAATAATGCCCTGAAAATCACCCTCATAATCAATGTTATCAATAATATTCCAAGTATTATATTTAGGATAACATAATTTAATTTTAATATAAGATCTCTCGATTAATGCTTTGTCAACAAATTATTAGGAAAGAAAACTGAATCTCTTATTATTGAAGAAGCTCAAGAAAATTACAGAAACTCGGTAACTCTTTATATGATAGAGTTCTGTGAAAGAAAGTAAAAACTGAAAAACTACTTGTATTACGTGGCAACTTCCAGCTGTATAAAGGACTCCCGCCTATATTTGTAATAGGTCCCCTCAAGATGGACAATGCAAATTAAACATTTCCATCTTGCAAAGCATAGAGTGAAACAAACCAGGAAGAACTGGCTTAGTGAGGATGTCTGCTAACTGATGTTTGGAAGAAATATGTAAGGCCTTAATGTTGTTCTGCTGGATTTGCTAACGAACGATATGGCAGTCTATTTCAATGTGTTTCGTACGCCCATGAAACACCGGGTTAGCTGCAATATGCAATGCAGATTGGCTATCACAAAACAACAGAGCCGGTTGCGAAAGCAAAACTCAAAAAATCTGCAAGAAGAGCTTTTAACCAAATAAGTTCACAAGTTGTAAGGGCCATAGCTCTATATTCGGCCTCTGCTGATGATCTTGAGACTGTGTACTGCTTCTTTGATTTCCAAATATTAATGAGTCTCCCAAAAATATGCAAAAACCGGTGATAGAGAGGCGAGAATCAGGACAGCAACCCAAGTCTGAATCACTAAACGCTTTCACCTGAAGTGTAGAAGATGCAGAATAGAACAAACCATAACCAGGAGAACTCTTAATATATCTCAAAACACGATGGGCAGCTTGCAAATGGGAAGATCTCGGATTCTCCAAGAACTGACTCAATTTATTCATAGCAAAACTCAGATCAGGTCGTGTAATAGTCAAGTAAAGAAGTTTACCAATAAGGCGACGAAAGACAGTAGGATCATCTAACAGAGTACCACTGTCAAGGGAAAGTTTGCAATTAACATCCATTGGAGTAGAAGCTGGTTTAGAGCCAAGAAAACCAGTTTCCTCTAGAAGTTATAAAGCATAATGACGTTGATTTACAGAAATTCCTTTAGCAGATCTCGCAACCTCCAGTCCTAAGAAATAATGAAGAGGACCTAAATCCTTCAACATAAATTTTGTATTTAAAATGTCCTTGACTGAAGGCATTTCAGGGAGAGAATTACCAGTGAGAATTATGTCATCAACATACACTAGTAAGGCAACAAAAGAACTGGAGTGGAATCTAATAAATAGAGATGAATCAGATTCAGATTGCTTGAAACCAAGGGAGATCAGTTCTGTTGAAAATTTTGCAAACCACTGGCGAGAGGCTTGCTTTAAACCATATAGAGATTTGTGTAGTTTACAAACCAATGTTGAATTACTGTCAAGCAATGAGGAAGAATGTTGAATCTTATAACTAGGAGACAATGCCATATATACTTCTTCATTTAAATCACCATGAAGAAAGGCATTATTTACATCTAGTTGAAGTAAGGGCCAACCATTGATAGAAGCTAAGGCCAACAGCAGTTTGACAGTAACAAGCTTAACAACCGGAGAAAAAGTGTCGAAGTAGTCAATACCTTCAGTTTGCATAAAGCCCTTAGCAACTAGCCTAGCTTTGTAGCGTTCAATCGATCCATCAGCATGATACTTGATCTTGTAAATCCATTTGCAGCCAACAACATTTTTGTTAGATGGAAGAGGAACAACAGACCAAGTAAAATTGCGTTCAAGAGCCAACAAATCAGATTGCATTGCATCCCTCCACTCAGAAAATTGCTCAGCTTGTTTAAAAGATTTAGGCTCAAAATTGGACGAAATGGCAAGACTAAAAGCATTAAAAGATGGAGAAAAACGCTGATAAGAAATAAACTTTGAAATGGGATATTTGGAAGTAGAATTCAAAGAATGAGATATACCAGAAGCATTAGACAAATAACAATGATAATCTCGCAAGTAAGATGGAGGTTTGATTGTTCGGGAAGGTAGAATAGATGAGCTAGGAGAAGATTTGTCATTTTCAATAGACGAGCTAGGAGAAGAGTTGTCATTTGCAGAATCTAATGCAGGATGATTAGAAGAAATAGAAGGAGAGCTATGTAGAGATTCTGAAGAAATAGGAAAAAGGGAGGAAGCGGACTCTGGAATAGAAGATGATAAAATAAAAGGAAAAATTGTCTCATGAAAAATGACATTTCTAGAAACAACAATTGCATTTGTTTCAATGTCAAGTGTCATATAGCCTTTATAACCCGTGGGATAACCCAAAAAAACAGAAGCGCGAGCTCTTGGTTGAAATTTATGCCGACCATTAGACAAAGTGGAAACAAAACAAAGGCAGCCAAATGTACGAAGATGACTGTAAGAAAGAGATTTGTTGTACAGTTTTTCAAAAGGAGATTTATTGGAGAGTAAGGGAGAAGGCAGCTTGTTTATCAAATATGTTGCTGTAAGAATGCAATCTCCCCAATATGGCAGAGGAATATTAGATTGGAAGAGAAGTGCCCGAGCAACATTCAACAAATGTTAGTGTTTACATTTAACAACCGAGTTTTGTTGGAGAGTTTCAACACAAGATTTGTAATGAATTATGCCTTTGTTGTTGTAAAAATCAACAAGAGCGAATTCAGAAGCATTATCAGTTCTGATGCTGCTAATATTTATATGGAATTGATTTGCAATCAGTTGAACAAATTGAGGAATGATAGTGGCAACTTCAGATTTTTGTTTCATGAGATAAACCCATGTAGCTCGAGAACAATCATCAACAATGGTTAGAAAATACTTGAAACCATCATGAGTTGGAATTGCAAAGGGACCCCAAACATCACAGTGTATTAAAGTAAATAGAGAATCAAATAAATTGTTGTGAGAAATGTAAGACAATTTGCGTTGTTTAGCCAAAAGGGCATATTGTGCAAGGAAGAGAAACATTGTCATTAACAGTAATGGACAAAATGTTTTTAATGGCATGAACAACAACATTGGAAGGATGTCCAAGTCTTTTATGCCAAAGTGAAAGAACAGAGTTGCAAGAAGTAGTATTACATGCAAAAAAAATCAGATTTACAAGAATTTGTAATAGAAACTGAATGCTTTGAAGTTGCAGGAGAAACATGATGATTCCAAGAAGTTGGTTTGACAGAATGACTATCTGGAAGAGCTTGATGCAGAACATAAAGATTTCCGCGTCTCTCACCCATCTCAATCATTTGGTCCGAGGTAAGGTCCTGAAGGCAGCAAGTATCGGATCGAAAAATGATTGAACAATTTAAAGATGAGGTAATAGCACTAACAGAGAGTAAATTCAAGCGAAAATCTGGAACAAAAAGGACATTGGACGAGACAATTTTGGGAGAAATACGCACAGATCCAATTCTTGTAATGGGTATCCTATAATTGTTAGGAAGAGTAACAAACTTATTTGAGACTGGATAAGAGTCAAAAAAATTCTCAAATTTATTGAAAACTGAATTACAGAAGAAGCTCAAGTAATGAAGAAGCTAAATCTCTTATTATTGAAGAAGCTCAAATTTATCGTCTGATACCATATTAGGAAAGAAAACTGAATCTCTTATTATTGAAGAAGCTCAAGAAAATTATAGAAGCTCGGTAACTCTTTATATAATAGAGTTCCGTGAAAGAAAGCAAAAACTGAAAAACTACTTGTATTATGTGGCAACTTCCAGCTGTATAAAGGACTCCCGCCTATATTTGTAATACAAATTGGTATATAACATGTGTTTTAGGCTCTTTTCTCCCTCCCTCCGGGTAGGGTACCCTTAGTTGGGGTTAGCCATTGCGTAGGAGCGTGGGAAGAGTTCCATTCTCAGTCCGAGAAAGAGAGGGTAGAGTTCAAATTGGTCAATTACGTGTACAAAGCCAACTAAACTTGTATGAGTTGAGCCGTTTTTGGGTGGGCCACTCTTAGCTCTAGGTGTGAGATAATATGGAGGAAGATATTGAATGGGTGAAGCAAGGGAGGAGGGAAATCTTGGAGGATAGTGATAATTGAAAGAGGGATGGATGTACTTGAATGATTTGGGTTTCATAAATGAAGGCTGTTTTTGTGGCCATGATGATGACGTGTCGCCTCTGAGGAGGGGTGGCATGGATTTTTATGTGCAACTGAAAGCGATGAGGATGATGGCCAGTTGGACTCCGAAGGCCCTCTCTCTCTCTCTCTCTCTCTCTCTCTCTCTCTTAAATATTACCCACTTGCATTCACTCTCTCTCTCTCTCTCTCTCTCTCTCTCTCTCTCTCTCTCTCTTTCCATTTTTATTAATTTTCAAAGAGGACGGACTCCACGTTTTTCTTCTTTCTTTTCTTCTACTAGCTTCCCCACCTTTTCAACCTCTCTCTCTCTCTCTCTCTCTCTGGCATTTGAACAAACAGGTTGGGTGCCATCCTCTCTCTCTCTCTCTCTATCTCTGGTTGAAGAAGGTCTGAACTTGGGGCCGTTCCGGTGCGGTGCGGTGCGGTGCAGTGCGAGGCGGGCGAGATGAGTTTCAGAGAGGACAGCGATGATGGGAGAGATATCAGGAAGCCGTTTTTGCATACTGGAAGCTGGTACCGAATGGGTTCTAGGCAATCCAGTATGATGGACTCCTCCCTGGCTATTCGGGAAAGTTCCATCTCTGTCGTTGCTTGTGTTATGATCGTCGCTTTGGGTCCTATCCAATTCGGTTTCACCGTATTATATTTAATTCCCTTCTCTTCCTTTATCCAATTTTCTACGGTTCTCAATGTATCTGCCTTTGTTGCTTTTAATTCTACTTGGCACTGCTTATTTCTATGATTACAGCCCTATATCTTAATCGTTAACTAAGGATTCATTTTTCCTTTCGCTTTCGTAGGCTGGCTATTCATCTCCAACTCAGTCTGGAATCACCGAGGATCTTGGGCTTACAGTTTCCGAGGTGAGAACTTCAATTGCATTTTCATTTTTAGTGGTTTTTTTTCTCGGATTTTAGTCCAATTTGGCTTAATCTTATATGTGGCCCAGTATTCGTTATTCGGATCTCTATCCAATGTGGGCGCCATGGTTGGGGCAATTACGAGTGGTCAAATAGCTGAGTATATTGGGCGAAAAGGGGTAGCGATGTCTTATTAGCTCATTCTTAAATAGTGTATTACGCTTTGAATTGAATGACTTGATCTTGCACTCCTGCTATAATGTGCAGGCGCTAATGATTGCTTCCATTCCTAATATCATTGGTTGGCTTGCCATTTCATTTGCTAAAGTAAGAGTCTGCAATTATCAATTTCTGTCATAATTTAATATACTCTCCCATGTTATATTTATGCTAATTTTGTGAGCTTTTGTGTAGGATACTTCTTTCCTCTACATGGGGAGAGTGCTTGAAGGGTTTGGAGTGGGAATCATTTCATATACGGTATTGATTTTAAGCTTCGGTTCTTCTGTAACAGATTTTCTAGGAAGCTTTACTAACTTAATAGGTTGTGTATTTGTTGTCTGTATGCAGGTGCCTGTATATATTGCTGAAATAGCGCCACAAAATTTGAGAGGGAGTCTGGGTTCAGTGAATCAGGTTGGCTTTGTTTGGTAATTGACACTCTTTAATTGTTCTCACTATATTTTCTTTCACTTACTAGATTAATTGCTCCTCCTTTTTGTGTAGCTGTCAGTTACAATTGGCATCATGATTGCTTATCTGCTCGGTATTTTCGTGCCATGGAGAATACTTGCAGTTTTGGGTAATGTTCATGAAAGTTATATCTTGTGCTCTCCTCTCTTGCTAGAAAAATGTGTTTAAAATTGCATTAGGGGCAGGTTCTTGTTGCAAACGATAACTTTTGAGTGAAAGTATATAGTATGTTGAAGTGGAACATGAACTGATTGGAAATGTCTATACATTTGCAGGAATTTTGCCATGTGCTATACTGATACCTGGACTGTTTTTCATCCCAGAATCTCCTCGGTGGCTGGTAAGCATTTATTTAATGAATTTATCTCAAGATGCGAAGGTATAGTTATTGTTTTGATTTATAAATCCAGGCAAAAATGGGTATGACAGAAGAATTCGAAACATCCCTACAAGTTCTTAGGGGTTTTGATACAGATATTTCTATTGAAGTGAATGAAATAAAGGTAACATGTGCTGGATTATCTGGTTTGGCTCTCTTGGTCTGCAAGATAAAGTAGTATACTGTTCTCCTTGTCCCACTCTCTGTTCTAACAATTGTCTGGTATGTATTTTGAAGAGGTCGATAGCTACAACAAGCAGAAGAACTACCATTCGGTTTGCTGAACTCAAGCAGAGAAGATACTGGCTCCCTTTAATGGTATTCACTTTTTACCTTTTCCTTTTTTGGGTTGGTATTATCAACTACTTAAAATTTGTGGTCTTCATTATTCTTCACAATGTGTTAATTTGCAGTTTTATAATCGTACTCTATGACTCGTCCTGTGCAGATTGGTATTGGACTTCTTGTTCTGCAGCAGCTCAGTGGAATAAATGGTGTTCTATACTACTCAAGTAACATTTTTGCTGCTGCTGGTAAGCAAATGGTAATTTTTCTTCATAAGAAGTGAAACGTTCTAGTAGAACTGGTGGTGGCTGAACCCAAAAACCCTTTTTAAAAATGTGCTGATTATCCATTATATGAAATATTCCTCATGTTCAAAGTAGAAGAGAAATAAGAATAGCCGGCAGTTGATTTTGGGTTCTTCATGCCCAGGCTATGTTCTATATGCTGAATATTGACCCAAATAAATAATCAGTGTTTTTTTTTGGTTTATATTAACGCTTCTGACTAGCTGCCTTACCTTTTTTAATAGGTGTAACATCAAGTAATGCAGCTACGTTTGGCCTTGGTGCGGTTCAGGTATTAGTTGGTTGTAATTGTTGGGATCCGGAAACGTCGAATATGGCTGCTATCCCTCCATCAGTGTGTACTGACTTGACTTCATTTATTTTAGGTTGCTGCCACTGGTGTTACAACCTGGTTAGTAGATAAAGCCGGTCGCCGATTGCTCCTCATTGTGAGTGTTTTGTTCCCTTCTAGTGGTATATTTGGAGAGCAAAAGTAAGATCATTGATCTCCATTGCAGATCTCTTCTTCTGGAATGACTCTTAGCCTCTTGGTTGTGGCTGTATCTTTCTTCGTAAAGGTTCAGTAAATTTGTAGCTTTCTTTCAGCAGAATCAACAAATTTTAGGGGGAAAGTTCCTCTCTCACCTTTTCTTTTTCAAAAGCTTTCTGCCGTTTAACTTTATGCCAGGATGCTGTGTCCAAAGGCACCACTCTTTATAGCGCGTTGGAAATTTTGGCAGTGGTCGGAGTTGTGGTATGTATCCATCGTATAAACCCATAACTGTTGAATTCAATTGGCTTAAAATTCTAGGGGGGTTTGACGGACTCTTTTGGCAGGCTATGGTTGCTACTTTCTCTTTGGGAATTGGAGCAATTCCATGGGTTATAATGTCTGAGGTATGCAATTCTCTATAACTACCGCAAAGTAATGCTGGATGGTAATGTGGTGATTGAAATCCGGGATGCAGATTCTTCCGGTCAATATAAAGAGTCTTGCGGGAAGCATTGCAACGCTTTGCAATTGGTTTTTCGCTTGGGTTATCACAATGACTGCAAACATTCTTCTGAGTTGGAGTATTGCAGGTTTGAATTTCCTCCGCCATTTGGCTCCATCTGTTCTTTTCTCTCACTGCTTCTTCTAAATTTCTCTCTTCCTAAACTGGGCAGGAACCTTCACATTCTACATGATTGTGGCAGCCATCACAATTGCTTTCGTTACCATTTTCGTTCCCGAGACAAAAGGAAGAACTTTGGAAGAAATTCAGTTTTCATTCAGATGAGACTTTCCTCTTCGGCTTCTTCTTCAACCTTGGGTCCGGAAGAGTAAGACTCTGCAGCTAGAGTAGCAAATGACACAGGAAAAATGAAGAACGGAGGGATCTTCCTAAAACTAGCTTTCCATTGGACTGAGAAAGAGAAAGCATGGCTTCTGTGATCTATTTTTTGGGTACTCTCTTTTATTTTGATTGTTTAATTAAATTCATTTTATGTACTTTCTCAACTTCTAAAGCTTTCAGATTGGCTTACTTTTAGATTCTCTAAATTTCTCCCAATCTTTCTTTAGATTGTGCAGGAGAACAACAATCCCACCTTAGTTTAAATATATATTATAATCCCGAACTTAAGGGTCACTCAAACTGCCACATTCAAATTGTTTATGGTATCAGAGTTTTTCTATTTTTTCCTATCACCATTCATGGTTGACGATGACAAACAAATCACAATGCTCAACACTCAATAGCCTACCCAAAACCCTTATCATTCTTTATTGAGAAATTAACAAATCAACCACTCTATTTTAGAATCAATGAACAATTTTTGCTAATAACTTAAACACTGAACTATGAAAAATGTATAGAGCAAACACTGTGGTTATGTTTTCCGTTAAATAGCATTGTCGTTCCTCAGTGGAACGTTATTTTTCTCCACAGAAGGTTAGCTTTCTATAGTGGAATGTTGTCTTTCCGTTGCGGAACGTGAATCCTTGAAATAGAACTTAAGAAAGTTGACATTCCGCAGAGGAAAGACAATTTTACTTTCCAAAAAAATAACTTTCCGCAGAGGAAAATTTGCAAATAAAAAAAGGGAAATTAACATCGCAGACCCTATAGTTTGTGACCAATGACAAATCAAACCTTAAAGAATTTTTTTTAACAACTAAAACTCTGAACTATGAAAAATTCTTGCCCACAACCTCGAAGTCACGTTTTCCATCCAAGACTGTCGAATTTAACACCTCGGTTTCGTCTTTGTCAAGAATCGTCGAGCAGAGACGAAGGATGTCAAAATCGGGGTCGAGGGACATCCCTCTTGCCTGTTGGAAGACGAAAGATAGCTATCGGGCGATGGCGGACGTCCCTCATTGGCATTTGGATAGCGGGATTGACGGCCAAGATTGAATCTGTCGATTTCCAAAGGCAATGGCGGACACCCTTCGCGATTATGAGGCAAATTTGTGTCGTCCGTCGAGAGAAAAACGCTATCTTTTAGAGTTCAGAGAATGACATTGGAGAGGAAAATGACGCCCCTAGTATTAAGACGGATGTTCGTTATGGCCTAAACGACGCCGTCTTAAGACGAGAGACGTCCATTGAGGGCAGAACGATGTAGTCTTGGTAGACGGACGTCTGTTTCTGGGCTAGGGACGTCAGTCATAATTGAGGGAATTCGCGCGTTTCAAAAACGCGTGTACCTTGCACATGACCTAGATAATTTGGAGTCAATCCTAGCCATCGATCTAGATAAGGGACGTCCCTCGCTTGATCCAACAGCGATGGATTGTCGTCCGCCATCGCCTCTGGAAGATGTCAGATTCAATCATGGCCATCAATCACTGTAAAGGATATCCCTCGTTTGATCCGACGGCCCTGGACGATCGTTCGCCATCGCCTCTGAGAATCGACAAATTCAATACTGGCCGTCAATTCCGTGATCCAACAGCCAATGATGGACGTCCACCATCGCCCTATAGTCGTCATTCTTCTTCCAATGGGCAGGAGGGACGTCCCTCGGCCTCGATTTTGACTTCCTTCGTCTCTGCTCGACGGTTCTTGATAGAGACAAAACCTAGGAGTTAAATTCGAAGGTCCTGGAAGGGAAACGTGACTGCGAGATCGCCGGTGAGAATTTTTCATAGTTCAGGGTTTTAGTTGTTAAAAAAAATTCTTTAGGGTTTGACTTGTCATTGAGCGCAACTATAGGGTCTGCAGTGTTAATTTTCCTAAAAAAATTCATTGTCTTCTTCTTAGAAAAACACAGACAACACAGATAAAATATGATTCTTCCATAGACAGCAAAACAATTCTAAATCATATGAAATTTAAAACATTAACATTCTTTTTCAAAATATTCTAAATTATAAAATTCGAAATCTTCTAAATCTATTCTCTTCCAAAATTCAAAATCTTTTAAATTCATTCTCTATGGATATTAACTTTTTTTCACTGAAAGTCTCTAAAATCATGAGTTCTTACAGTTTTTTCGATGGGTATTAGCTTTTTGTCACTGCAAGTTCTCAGAAAGTTAACAGCGATGTTAGCGGTGGTGATTTCTCATAGTTGAGTGGTTAAGTTGTTAGTAAAAATACGTTAGTAGTTAACTTATTATTAGTCACAAAATACAATGGTTGATTTGTTAATTTCTATTCTTTATACTCATAATCCATCAAATTAACTTCTATAAATTCTCTCTCTATGGAAACTTCGGTTTGAAGCTATCCTCATCGGCTACAACTTGTATCACTTTGTTGATGGTTCTTATCCAACTCCACCCACCAATATCATAGTTGCAGCTACAACACAAGCTAACCCTACATATCCTCCTCCACCTACCAATAACATAGTTGCAGCTACAACACAAGCTAATCCTACATGTCAAACCTAGCTCCGTCAAGACAAATTGATTTTTGGTGCTCTTGTTGGATCTCTTTCGTCTCGCCTCATCTCTTTAATGACATGCTCTATCGCATCTTGTGATGTTGTCACCACCCGTCCCAAAACCCTGACCTGATCGCAATTTGTGGATTCTCGAAGTGAGAAGAAAGCAATCACATATTTAATCTTTACAATCTAGTATGAATGCAACACTCATTTGAGCTCACCCAATGTCTTAAATTAGGAATTATCACGCTCATATACAAATTATGCACTCTAAGCGTAAAAACTTAAAAAATTAAACATGTAAGAAACTAAAACTAACTTCTATTCATACATTCACCATGCCTAAATAAAATATGAAACTAACAACCATACATAATACAATATGAATTTTATTACGTACAAGACTATGTAAAATCCATAATTTTTTTATTTTATATTTTTATGAGTATATTTTTCACTTTACTCTAAGTCAAATTGTTTTGTATTGATCAAGTTCTGTCCACTTATTGTGGATCTTCAGCCATGTGTGAGGGGTCTAGTCCATGGTCAACTGATACGTTACATATTCCCCTGCAAGTCGAAACTATAAGGTTTTTCTCGGTTTAGTTTTCAATTTTTTCGATTCAGTTTTGAAAAAACTAAAAAATTTGGATTTTCTTATCTTTTCGATTTTTAAATAATATAGACAATATTTGGTATGACGTTTATGTGTTATTCATTTGTTAATTCATATAATTTATTATTTTAAATATTTATATTACGTCATGATAAATTAGAATCATATAAATAATTAGAATATAATTTTATTATTTATGAAAAATTTGTAAAAAAAATTGTAAAGTGTAGTAGTAAATATTTGATTTTTGGAATTAAGTTAAATGGGTTGGTTTAAGTTTATTTTGGTTCGGTTCGGTTTTACTCGGTTTTTCTTCATTAAAACCAAGAACAGAACCGAAGATTTCGGTTATATTCGGTTTAGTTTTAAATTCAATTTTTTTGCCTTTTTAAAACGAACCGAACCGAGGAAAATCATTCTGTTCGGTTTGGTTACCCGGTTCGAACCGAACCGATTTCCACCCCTACTTTGTTGTCACTATAAAACCCATGAAATTTTAACTAATAAATTCCACAAATAATTTTTTACGTAATAATCGATCATAACGTTGAAAAGTTGACTCGATTTGTGCCGTAGTGACCACGTGTTAATTCTCGGTCAAACGGTCAAAATCGATCAATTGGGTATTACCGAGAGGTAAATAAATCGAGAGAATAAAATTGAAAAAATTAGATCGGTTAAAGGATTATTGTCGGTTTGCGTTTGAAGCGAATTAGAATTAAAATAAAAAAAATTGTATTTATTTAATATATAATATAGGGAAAATAACAAATCAACCATCATCCTTTACTATTGGTGACAAACCAACCATCATTTTTTTTAACAAATAAACCATTGAACTATAGGAAATTGACGCCGTTACCATCGCTGTCATGTTTGCCATTAACGCTTTAATGACGAACTGCGGTGGTTTGTCATGAAACTGCGGCGGTCTCATGACTTGCGATTTGTTAAAAAGTTTTTATCGCAAATTTGAGGGCCTAAATGTGTGATTTTGGGCTCAAGAAAGGGGGGTTATGGGGTAAACCATGCAACAAGTGATAGATCTCTGAGAGAACTTCGATTTGATACCTTTTGGAGTCGATTCTGACACATGTAGCCAAAGTTATGGTATTTTGAAGTCGATGAGGTCAAAAATCTAATAAAAGGATTGGATTCGCAAAATATAGAATTAATGAATAAAAATATATAAACTATCTTAATTTTGTATTTGGACTGTTGTACTGCTTTTAAATTTATTATTTTGTTATGAACTATACATGCATCATGATAGAGCTTATGAAACTGCTGATATATGCAGAGCATGTTAATAAATAAACCAATAAACGTAAATAGGTGTATAAGATCAAGTGGTGAAACGCCTGATGGATGTATCTCCTCGTTGGAGTGACGGTGAAGCCACTAGACTGTATACTGAATTCAAAGACTGATGGATCTCATACATCTGGATTGTTAAGTGAAAGTAAATTAGCATGAAGAGGAGATATGTTGTTCTCTAAAACGATTGCATAAGCATTGCATACTCATACATTCTGTTTCTTGTTGAGCTTCGGTTCATGCTATTGTCCGTGATGCAGGTAGATGTTATTGAGATAAAGGAGGATGCATTGCCGGATGATTTCTTGAGTTATTAGTTGGGTGCCACCTGAAACGTTATAAACAATTAAAAATGATCGTTTTAAATAATGATTTTAATTCGATAACATTTTGTAAATAACTTTTATTAAATAATGTTTTCAGATTATTCCACTGATTTACTCTGCTATTAAACGTGTCTTTAAAATGAAGAAAATGAAAACTTTTATTACAAAATAAAAGGTTTTACAAAACGAGATGTTACAAATGATATCAGAGCCTTACTAGGTCTAACCCAGTGTTGATAACACAAGAACTGTCTGGAAATGCTTCTCCAACTGTAAGTAATTTTTCTTATAATTTTGAACTACCTTATAGTAGAAATGATTAATTGAGAAACTCAATTCAATTAAATTTATCAACACTTAGTGGTGTAATTGTATTGTGTAAGTAAGTTCTGTCTAAGTAGACTGATATTTAATAAAGACCGTTGTGGTCGTTCAGTCTTTCCTAGGAACTTACTTGGAAAGAAAATTCTGTCCAAGGAGTATGTTGAGCGCATTCTCTCTTGGGAATTTCTTGATCAGTACTATCCACGAATGTAGAAAAAGGGGATAACGATTCAACAAAATATGTAAGAATATAGAAATGGCCAGAAGAGTAGGAGATTACGTACATATAAATGATATAAGGGAGGATGAACCCATAGAACGAGAAAATATTGACAGACAGAACCCTATACAAGAAAATGTGGCGGATCAAGGACGTGAAAGGAATCGTGACGATAGAGATGACACCATTAACTGATTAACCGCTCTGGTGGAGCGTCTTATTGAAGGAGATAGCAATAATGGAGGGAATGGTAACTACCGGGCAATTATTCACAAAGAAGCTGTATGAGAGAAATTTAGATGGCTTAAACCTCCTAGTTTCGAGGGCAACCTATCGGATATCACATGAGCGGAAGAATGGATTTGGTCCCTTGAAGATATGTTCCCTTATTCAAGGATACTGGCCGACAAGAAAGTAACTTGTGTTGCTTATGTGCTAATCCACAATGCTCGATTTTGGTGGGACTCCATCAAAATGAATCATGACGTCCAAACTCTTACTTGGGAACGTTTCAAGGAACTATTTTACGAAAAGTACTTTAATCACACTATGCAGACCCAAAAGATAGAGAATTCACATGACTACGCCAAATTGGCACGGTGACTGAATATATTTGGAAATTTGAGGCATTGGCGAGATTTACCCCGGACCTTGTATGCAAGAATGAAAACAAGGTTCATCTCTTTATAAAAGGACTGAAAATGGAGATTCTAGAGGGTGTTCAACTAACTAGTACCCGTGGCGTTCCTTATGCCCAAATTGTGGCCAAAGCACTCGATGTAGAAGATGTAAAGTCATTAGCGGCCAAACAGCAAGAAATAAATCAAAGACTTTGGAGGAATAATCAAAACCCGCAACATGCTGCCCAACCTGTTAATCGTGGAGTAAAAAGACCACCTGGATTGGATTTGCAAGCTGGAATAGATAAGCGTCCAATGACTGAAGCGTCCAATCAACCCAAGCCTTGTCTAAAGTGCCATAAAAACCACTTTGGTCCATGCAAAGTTGGTACTGGGCTCTGGTTCAAATGTGGAAAACCAGGCCATATCGCTCAAGTCTGCCCAACTTTGGAGAAGAAACCAAAAGGAGTAGCTCCAAGGGTTTTCTCATTATACGGAGATGAGGAAGAAGCAATTGAGGAAATGATAAATGAAGGAGTCAAAATGAGGAAATAGGAATTGATAATGAATTACCTGCTATTGTGTCAGGTACTCATGACTTTTGATAAGTCTATACCTTTTGTAAAACTATTATCCCTAAATCGTTAAATAAAAATGTTTTCGTTCATCCTGTCATGTGCAATTTCTATTAATAGTATTTCCACATATACCTTATTCGATTCAGGTTCCACTCACTCATTTATTATAACCCACTTTAGCATCAAAATAAGTTGCCTTTCAACCCTTTCGAGTTGTGCGTATAAAGTTTAATTACCATATGGAAATTATTTGACAGCTTGCCGTATTCTAAAGACTTAGGAGGTAGAGATTTGCAGCCACTTATTTTATGCCAATTTGATAATTATGGATCTTAAAGGATACGACATCATCCTAGGCATGGATTGATTATCTCAACATCTAGCAATTATCGACTGCAAAAAGAAGGAAGTACCTTTTTACTTTATGGATGGCAAGACATACATTTTTTGAGAAGTTAAGGACAACAAAAAGTTTGCCATGATATTTGCAATCAAAGCCGTACGACTATTGGAAAATGGATGTGAATGATTTCTTATTACTGTATTGAACTCCACAACGAGCCTGAAAGCAAAATTAGAAGATGTTGCTGTAGTTCGAGAATTTCCGTGTGTCTTTCTTGATGATCTGCCCGGACTACCACCTAATCGAGAGATTGAGTTCGTTATTGACTTACACCCCGGTATAGAGCCCATTTCTAAAAATCCATATAGAATGGTGTAATACCCCAAAATTTATTGGGCTCAACTATTGAAAATATAATGGAATAAATTAAATTAGACGAGTAATTATTATCGAGAATAATTTAAAATGAACCGAGCATACAAATTAGGTCGATTAATGTATGATAAGTATAGTATATCATAAATGAATAAAAGATAAATACAATAAATAGTTAAATTTAGATTAAAAATATAAAAAGGAAATTGAATAAATATTATAAATAAGAAAATTACTATTGTATCTAACTATTACCAAGTGGATGCATCTCAACCATCCATTCACTATTGTACCTAACTATTACCAAGTGGATGCATCTTAACCATCCATTTACTATTGTACAACCATTCATTTACTATTGTACAACCATCCATTTACTACTGCACTTAACTATTATCAAGTGGATGCATCTCAACCATTCATTTACTATTGCACCTAACTATTACCAATGGATGCATCTCAACCATCCATCAATTTCCATTCATGCCTATAAATAGGTTTCAAATCTTCATCCAATCCACACCAATTTGAAGAGAAGAGTTAGAAAGAAAGTGAGGGAGTGTTGAGAAGGAGAAAGGGTGAAGAAATAGTGAAATTTTGTGGGAATTTCGGAATAGTATAGTTCAGGGGTAGATTTGTCACTTTGGTCATAAGTGGAGTTTTTGAAGGAACGAAATTACGCGGTCGGTTTAAAAACTTCGGTAACGATTCTGGACCCTCCTTAAGTTAGTTATTTGTTAGTTATATTATTGGCATATTATTTTAGAAATATTAAATTAAATATATTACCGTTATTATCGCCAAAATATTGAAATGTTTAGTTCCATATATTACCGTTATTATCGCCAAAAATTATAGTGAAATGTTAAATTCAATATACCGTTATTATCGCCAAAAGTGTATTGAAATGTTAAATTCAATATATTAGCGTTATTATCACCAAAATAAATTAGGAATGATGAATTAAAATATAATAGTGTTATTATCACCATGTTGCTTAGAAATAAATATATACTATTATTATCACAAATAATATTAGTGGTATAATTGTACTGTGCAAATAAGTTCTGTCTAAGGAGATTGGTATTTAAGAGGATCCGTTGTGACCCACCAATGTGTCCTGAGAATTTATTTGGAACGAATATTCTGTCTAAGGAGACTGGTTCTAAGTGATCTGTCAAGAACCGCCAGTCTTTCCTGGGAATATTCTGATTGGTACTATCCACGATTTATGAAATAAACAAATTAATATATAATGGATTCTAATTAATAAATGTTATTGTGAAGGTATTAACGAGGAAAAGGGTAACGATCTAAACACGCTAAGGAATCCAGGTAAGTTGATACTTACTGTGCTTTGGTCTTCGGACCCTACACCACAAGAATTAGGAGTTGTATGCTGATTGTTATTGCTTTTATAGAATATTTAGGTGGTTTACAGTTTTACCATAAATTGAGCATGTTCCATATATTGTGTTATTATTTGATGGATGTTTACTAGATTTAGGTTCTTTTAATGATATGTTTTATAGATGAACATGTTTAAGATTATAATAGAACTATATGAACATCATGCATCATGGTTTTTTTTTAATGATATGAAAATGGATTTTTATGAATGGATTTGAAAAGAGAATGAAAATGAATAATGGTAAAAGTTAACGTAAATAAAGAGTGAGCCCGAGGTTCTCTCCGGGGCACTCGATAAAGTAAAGGATGAGCCCGAGGTTCTTTCCGGGGCATTCTGGTATTAATGTCTAGAATGAGTTCAAGGTTCTTTCCGGAGCATTCTGAGACTAAGGCCTAGAGTAAGCCCGAGGTTCTTTTCGGGGTACTCTGGGACCAATGCTATAAAGTTCAGGGTAAGCCCGAGGGTCTTGCCGGGGTATTTTGGATAGAAAAGAAAAGTGAAATATGGAAAAAGAAAAGAAATGGAAAAGAAATGAAAATGGAAAACAAAAAATGATTTTAAAATGCATTGCATGTTTATTTTATTTTCTATCACTTACTGAGCAATAGGCTCATTAGTTAAGTCTTGTTGGTGTAGGTGATACAAGTGTTGATATACCAACAGACGAGGAGATATTTCAGGAGGATCGCTTGGGTTATCAGTTGGGTTCGACCTGATTGGTTATGGCTCACAATATAATGAGTAATTTAAATAAATGTTTTGTAATCTTAAACTTTTATTGGAAGACATGAAATATGTTCTAATATCTATTTTCACTTGAATAACTCTGATTTATATTGTTATAAAAAAAAATTAAGAGAAATAAAACGAGTCGTCACAAATGGCGCCGGTGGAATTACAAAAGTTAAAGTTGCAATTGGAAAAATTGGTCAACGAAGGTTTTATCCGACCAAGCTTCTCCCCCTGGGGAGCTCCGATTTTGTTTGTTAAGAAGAGAGATGGATCCCTACATATGTGTATTGATTATCGAGACTTAAACAACGTAATGATTAAGAACAAATATCCTCTCCCCAGGATTGATGATTTATTTGATGAGTTACAAGGAGTGAGCATATTTTCAATGATTGATCTTCGTTCGGGGTACTATCAGCTACAGGTTAAACCTGAAGATATTCCAAAAACAGCTTTCTGAACTTGGTATGGACATTATGAATTTCTTGTAATGTCATTTGGACTAATCAATGCTCTAGCGGTGTTTCTAGATCTGATGAATCGGATTTTCAAAGAATATCTGGATAAGTTTATTATTGTCTTTATTGATGATATATTAATCTATTCACGCTCGAAGGAAGAACATCGGGAACATTTGAAGATTGCTGTTTCTATTTTGGCCAAGCATAGTCTATATGCGAAATTCTCTAAATGAAAATTATGGCTGAACAAAGTAAGTTTTCTCAGCCATGTGATTTCTAAAGAAGGTGTCGAGGTTGACCCAACCAAGATCCAAGCAGTAACTGATTGGTGCCAACCAAAGAATGCAAGCGAGGTGAGAAGTTTTTTGGGATTGGCAGGCTATTACTGACGTTTTATCAACGAATTTTCAAAGATTGCACTACCTTTAACGAGTTTAACAAAGAAAAATGCGCGATTTTTGTGGACAAATGAATGTGAGGAAAGTTTCCAAGAATTAAAATGTCTATTAACTATTGCTCCTGTTCTGGCATTACCGGTTGAAGAAGGAAAATTTTGTATCTATTGTGATGCATCTTAGCACGGACTTGGTGGTGTACTAATGCAAAATGGAAAAGTAATTGCTTATGCATCCAGACAGCTCAAACCGCACGAAGTTAATTATCTAACTCATGATATGGAACTGGCCACACTTGTTTTTACTCTCAAGATCTGGAGACATTATTTATATGGACAATGGTGCGAGATTTACACCGACCATAAGAGCTTGAAGTACATTTTCACACAAAAGGAGTTAGGCGCTGGTTGGAGCATCAAAGACTATGACTGCGAGATTAAATATCATCCCAGTAAAGCCAATGTTGTAGTTGATGCCCTAAGCCAGAAGCTTACTGTTATGAATATCATATGTGAAGAAATGCCTGAGGGACTCCATAAAGATGTTCGGCAATTGGATGTATATTTAGTGCCTACTCAGTTGAATATCATTTTGTCAACATTAACATTGAAGCCTTCCATTTTGGAATAGATTAAAGAGGCCAAACAAGAGGACAACTTATGCAAAGATTTTAGAATAAACCCGACGCTAGCAAAGTATAAAGATTATTCCATGTCTGCTGATGGAATAGTAAAGTTTAAAGGGAGATGGTTTGTGCCCAATGATTCACAATTACGGATTGCAATCTTGTGAGAAGCTCACTCTTCAAGTTTCTTTATTCATCCCGGTTGTAATAAGTGTACAAGGATCTCAAGACTCATTATTTTTGGCTATCAATGAAGTATGATATTGCAGAATATGTGGGATTGTGCCAGGTTTGTCAACAAGTTAAAGCAGAACATTAGAGAGACCTGGTGGAATGCTTCAGCCTTTACCGATACCTGAGTGGAAGTGGGAACATAGTACGATGAACTTTGTTACTGGATTACCTAGAACTGCCAAAGGACATGATGTAATTTGGGTAATTGTAGACAGATTGACCAAGGTCGCTCATTTCTTACCTATACAGATGACTTACAAGCTCAATCAATTTGCCAATTTATATATCAACGAGATTGTTCGACTACATGGAGTACCAGTTTCCATTGTTTCTGATCAGGATTCACATTTCATTTCGACATTTTGGAAGAGTTTAAATAAGGCCATGGGCACGGAATTGAAGTTCAACACTGCTTTTCATCCTCAAACTGATGGTCAAAGTGAGAGGACAATTCAGACACTAGAGGATATGTTGCGAGCCTGTGTTCTTGATTTTCAAATTGGGTGGGGAAAGATACTACCATTAGTGGAATTCACATATAACAACAGTTTTCATGCTACAATTGGAATGACACCGTATGAGACACTATATGGCAAGAAATGCAGATCTCCGTTATATTGGGGCGGAGTAGGAGAAGTTAAGTTTTTCGGCCCTTATATCATTCAACAAACTATTGAATCTGTCATTTTAATTTGTTAACGTATGCTTTCGGCTCAAAGTAGTCAGAAAAGCTATGGAATTCATCGCTGGAGAGATTTGGAATTCAATGAAGGGGATTTGGTTTATCTAAAGATATCGCCTTTCAAGGGGATTATGCATTTTGGCAAGAAAAGGAAACTAAGTCTAATATTTATCGGCCCCTTTATGATCACTAAAAGAATGGGGAGTGCAGCTTATCAGCTCCAATTACCAGCTTCCATGGACGGCGTGCACAACGTGTTCCACATCTCAATGTTGAAGAAATTTCTGAGAGACCCAACTCTGATATTACCTCCTGAAGATGTACAAATCCAAAAGAACCTCAGCTATGAAGAACGACCAGTGCAAATCTTAGACTAAAAAAGAAAGAAGTTTCGAAACAAGCAGATTCCGTTAGTAAAATTATTATGGCAAAATCATTCAACTGAAGAAGTTACATGGGAATGGGAAGATGAGATGAAGGTCAAATATCCAGAATTATTCGATTAGCAAATTTCGAGGACGAAATTTCTTTAAGGAGGGAGGATTGTAATATCCCATATATTATTAGAATTTGAAATCACATTTTCTATGACTCTTGGAAATTTTATGATGATTTTTCCATTGGATTTAATACCACGATTTCCCGCTGTGGAATTAAGTACAAATAATCGGGACAATATTTAAGTGTAAATTCGTATAGAAGATTATTTAGATAATTATTTGAGCATTATTGAAGTGGGAAAAATTAGTAAGAATTGATTTAAGGATTAAATAAAAAGTATAAAGAAAATAAAATAAATTCGGACCAACGTGAAAACCGACTTTCTACACTGTTCAAATTTCTACTGCACGTTTTGCTTCATGTTCCTTTTGCTACATGCTGAAGAATTCATGCCTATAAATAGGCATTGAAACTTGAAGGAAAACACGCTTATATATATATATATATATATATAGAGAGAGAGAGAGAGAGAGGGAAAATATTGTTGGAATTAATCGTAGAAATTATCGTTAAAATAAATGTTAAGAATATTGTTAGAATTAATGCATAAAGATATATAAACTATTTTAATTTTGTATTTGGAGCGTTGTAGTGCTTTTAAATTTATTATATTGTTATGAACTGTATATGCATCATGATAGAGCTTATGAAACTGCTGACATATGCATAGCATGTTAATAAATAAACCAATAAACGTAAATAGGTGTATGAGATCAAGTGGTGAAACCCCTTATGGATGTATCTCCTCATAGGAGTGACGGTGAAGCCACTAGACTATATAATGAATTCAAAGACTGATGGATCTCATACATCTGGACCGTTAAGTGAAGCTAAATTAGCATGAAGAGGAGATAGGTTCTTCTCTAAAACGACTGCATAAGCATTGCATATTTATACATTCTATTTCTTGCTGAGCTTCGGCTCATGGTATTGCCCGTGATGCAGGTAGATGTTATTGAGATAAATGAGGACGCATTGTCGGATGATTTCTTAAGTTATTAGCTGGGTGCCACCTAGAAGGTTATAAACAGTTAAAAAGATAGTTTTAAATAATGATTTTAATTCAATAACATTTTGTAAATAACTTTATTAAATAATGTTTTCAGATTATTCCGCTGATTTACTCTGCTATTAAACGTGTCTTTAAAATGAAGAAAACGAAAACTTTTATTACAAAATAAAATATTTTACAAAACGGGATGTTACAGGTGTAGTTAGTGATCGACCAACTTTTACTTGAATTGTGGAAAAGTGAGTTTTTCAGTCGATCAAGAAGCAGATGGCGCGATCTCGGTCATCAAACTTTGATTTGTGGTCGATCACTTGTGTTGGACGATTGACCAATTTTTCACGAAAATTGTATAGAATCATTTTCTGGATATTTTGCAGTTGATCACCCAAGGGTCTGATTGACCGGGAATTTAAGTCGCCTGAAATTAGCAATGATGAAGCTGTAACATCGTGAATGGCATGCGTGTCTCCACCTCCTACCTGGATGCTCCCTAATGAAGGTATTTAGCTTATTTAAGGGAAAGGCTTAGGAGAAAAAATGAGAGAAAAGGAAAAGCCGAAGAGAAAGGAACTGTGAGAAGCAAAGAGTGAATTCTGGAGAAAAGGAGAGAAGGGTTGAGAGAAGCAGTGAGAAAAAGATGGTTGCTGTGAGAAGCAGGGAGTGAATTCTGGAGAAAGAAGAGAGAAGCTTGAAAGGGAGTGTGTCTTCTTCTCCAAGGAGCAAGAGACGTCCAGGGAAAAGAAGAGGAAGATGCTTCAAGAAGGAAATTTTGGGAAGAACAGGTAAGAAGTATGTGTGTGTTTTTCCCTTAGGGGCTACATCACAAGTGGTAGGGTTTTTTGTTGGTTGCGTACCGCTTTGATAAATATAGTTTACTACTTTGAAGGTTGAATTGCTCTCTGTTGAATTAAGAACCTGTAGATGATTGTTGTTGATAGAAGATGAGTGTTGATATGCTGTTAGTAGATGGCAATTTCTAAATTGCTAATAGAATGTAATGGTTGATGTTATACTGATGTGTTTGGTTGTTTGATTTGCTCTCTAGTACCTTGATGTTTTGGTTATTAGACATTAAATTAAGGATGGTAATCATGTTAATGGTTGAAGATAAATTTATGTTGTTAGAGAGTATGGATATTTATAAGTTGCTTTATAAATCCAGGAGATGTTTGTGTTGGTTGACAGAGAATAGGTGTTGGAGTTTCTTGTTATTAAGAGCATGATGATTATATTCACACTTAGGATATGATTGTTGTTGCTGGAAGTTAAGTATTAATATGTATGAATGAGCCTAAGTTGCTGTGTTGATAAAGATTAGAGTAAATTTATCCTGTTGAGGTGTGTGATTAATAAATATTAGGTTTTGATCATGCTTTTACTTGGAGATGTACTATTTTGCTAATGTTTGATGTTACTTGTTTGATGCTTGGATTCGTTAGATATAAGTTATGATTCCGTTGTTGTTCAAGGATGTATTTCTTTGATGTGTTGTTTGATGTTGATATTAAAAATGTTGCTGGAAGAACCTGTTGTGATATTATGTTTCTTATATATTAAGGAGGGATTGATGATAGGCTAGAGGACATGTTAAGTTATATGCATTCATACGTGATCATACATCATGGTTTTCCCAAAATGTTACAAAAATGGTTTATCATACATAAGGTTTTGACTAAAGAAAGATAAAGGAAGTTAAGAACTTAATTATATGTTGAAGCTTTGGCAACAAGTTCCCAATGGAATTATGAGGCTTTTGTGGACGTTGTCCCCAATGGTAAAGGCTTTGGGCGGAATTTCCCTCAATGGTTGAGGTTTTGGATACTAACTCATGTAAAAAGTCTTGGTGGACGTGGTCCCCATGGTTAGAGGCATCGCCGGGTCATTCCCCAATGGTTGAGGCTTTGAGTTGAGTTCCAATGGTAAAACAATAATGACAATATAAAAGAAAGGAAAATGGGAAAATGTTTTATAAAGAGGACATTATATATTTCATATTGCATTTCACTTCTTACTAAGCATTAGACTTATAGTTTAAGTCTTATGATGTAGGTATGCATTGTATCAAGGATACGAGCTCTTGATGGAGGATTTACGAGCTACAGATCTTGTGGTTGACTAGGCTAAAGATTTAAAGAAAATGCAAAGGTCTTTGTAAATGTTTTTAATTTGTAAAATATTTATTGTTTTAAGTTAAGACAAGTTTTCTAAATTGTAAATGTTTATTTATTGTATTCTAAAGTGCTTTATTTTATTACTAAAAGTCTTCCGCTATGTTTTATAAAAGAAAAAGTCTTTCAAAATGATACGTTTTGACATACACGAAAGGATTTTAAATTTTATGCGTTTTCAAGAAGAAATGTTTTAAATGGCAACGTTTTAAGAAAAAAGAAATCGGGATGTTACATTTACTTTCGGGTTTTCATGTTATGATATGAACTGATTCTGATTTGGGGGCGATGAATCCTCTAGATACTTTTGGACAGTTTCAATGTCAAAGTATCATGTTTCAGTGGCAAAGTATCACGAGGCTATCCTCTGTACATCTCATATTGCACGAAGAAGGTTGATTGTGCATTGTGTGAAAGATGAGATTTAAAAGGTGATGACGCTTCCTTGGGTTTCGAATCCCTAAACCTGATCAAGGTGTATGGTACAGGCTGTGTCGTCATAGAGCTTGCTCACCAACAATCCAGGTGACGCGCCGGGTCTTCAAAGCACCATCATTTGTCTTCCTCCAGACTCATGAGGTGCTGCTTGGAAACGGTCGCCGCCTTTCTGTATGATTGTTCAGAGGAGTCCTTAAGTGTTCTTTCATTTTCACTAATAACGGTTTTCACGATAAAATATGATGAGAGTATTTTAACTTATAGTTGTATATGTATACTACCATGTTTTCTTGATATCTTGTCGAGGGCCTTCGAGGCCCGTTTTCCTATAAAAAGGATTTAAATGCATTTTAAAATATTTTGATAAAAATGCATAACCGCTAAAATAATAGTTTTGATAAAGAAAAGGTAAAACAATTTTTACACGTGCATAACATTTAGTATAAATTTTCTACTGAGTTAGTCACTCACTCCAACGACCCCTCCCCCCTAGGTAAATGGAAGAGCAGCTAGGCTTGTGCGAGATTACGGTTAAGACTTAGTCTGCTATTTTATTTCGTTTCCTAGTTGTATTCTTAATTCCTGGTAAGTAAATTGTCGGATAAAATGTATGGTATTTTGGATTTTGAGATTCTGGACTTTGGTTTGTATGCACAGTTTCATTTGGACTGATAATTTTATATTTTTGCATTAATTACTCTTGCAATCATTATAAGGACTGTAGCCCATCAAAAGAGCCCTATCTAAGTAAAGCTGCATGGAGATACTACAAGTAATTTTATTCAACTCTTCTGCAAATTTTAACAAGTCTTGGACTGGGCGATTGGGTCCTCTCCGAGGATAGGGTCATTTGGCCAAGCGTTTCTGTTTGTTCCACCTTCGGGTCATGATAGTCATCGTGGCATTTGCATGAACATCATTTAACGGGAAACGTGACTGCGAGGTTTGCGTCATTCATTTTCCATAGTTCAAGTTTTAGTTATTAGTGATTTTTCTTCAAAGTTTGCCGTGTAACTGACCCAAAACTATAGAGTTTGTTTTCTTAATTTCCCTAAAAGTCATATATAATATGAATTATGTTTTATTTCTTGTAGAGGAAATTGTAAAGCTTTTCATTGTAGGACCGTGTGCACGCCTAGGGGGGGAGTGTTAATTAGACTCTCTAATCGTTTTCGTGTGATATTTATTTCTTTAAACCCTAAGTGAATTATTGCATACAAATAAGCAATTAACAATAATAATAAAGGAGATAGGGTAAAAGAATTGCAAACAATGTTTGTTTACGTAGTTCGACAACCCTGCCTACGTCTATGCTCCAAGTGTCCCACTTGGAGATCCCTAATCGGTCCAACCTCCCTGGTTGGCGATGTTTGACTAATGGGTGTCAGACAAACCTTACAATGACTATTTCGGGGTGTCACCCTTTCCTTTGACTATTACTGGGCATCACCTTTTGCTTTTGACTGTTCCAGGGCGTCACCCTTATTTGATGAATTCGTAGGGCGTCACCTTTTTCGTTTAGGTACAATGAAGAATATGAAAATGACAAACTATTCCAAACTCTGCTAAATAGAAATCCTAAGTTTGGGATGAGGAGAGATGGATTACAAGATTACTAAAATGATAGAGAAGTTGAGCGTAAATTTTGGCAGAGCTTCGCTACTTCTCTCGTTGGTTACTTTGAGCTTTGGAGTGTCTTGTATTTATAGGCATGACTAAATTCGGTTGACCCAATCATTTTGGTTGACCACATCCGACCGTTAGAAACTAGCCTTGTGTCTACTGTGTTTTTTTGGTCGCATGTCTTGACCGGAACCTCAACCATTGATTCGACAGAATCTCTTCGGAGCTCTCTGTGATGCATTTCGGTCTCATTCTTCGTCCACGTCGTCAACCGCTAATCATCACAAGGTAATCTGTGTAGCTTTTTGGTCGACGTCTTCAACAGCGGCTTCGACCACGTCTCATCTGAAAAACCCCGGATTGCACAGCATACATAATTTGGACGCTTCACCCGCATCCTCTTCGACCAAATCTTCAAGGATGAATTTGTAAAGCATTTCAGTCGCATGTCTCGACCCCGACTTCGACCGCGTCTCTTCCGAAATCTTCTGGAGTAATCTGTGTATGATTTTGGTCGAGGTCTTCGACCGCGTCGCGTCCGAAAACATCCATAATGAAATACCTCTCTTTGATTCGCATCTCTCGAATTCTCTAAGTCCCAAAATGATATCTACTCACTACATGTACTTAGGTAAACTTGTTAACACAACTTTAATACTAATTTTGAGGGTATTTTCAATAAATATACATATAAATATAATGGTTATGCAATTAAAAATATTATAAATAAACAACTTATTATTTCAATCAAAACATTCATCATAAAAAATAATTAAGCATAACATATTTAGGCTAACATTAACTTCGTCAATGACAAAATGAAGTTGCACTTTCGGCCTCTCCCATGGTGGAAAAAAAAAGTAAAAGTTGGGTAAATATGGCAAAAGATGGCGCATAAAATTGATAAATTATGGATGAAAATAGTTGTCATCTTGAGCGTAATCAGCGGTGTTTGGTGGTCCATTGGAGTCCTCCTCATCTGCAACGTTAAAAAGAAATACAAGAAGAGAAAAACAGAAATATTAAAGCAGGAAATAAACATAAAAAAAATGAAAATAGTGAGTTAACTGCTCCTCGGCACGACGAAGAAAAGCAGGTAGGACTTGGCCAATCTAATTCCGGAACCACTTCACCAACATCCATATTTAACGATGAAGATGGTGACCAAAGATATGGCACGATTGTCCCTGAACCTAATCAGGACATTGGGTTTCTTGTATTCTTTGGAGATAGTGTTGGCTTTATTTTCTACCAGAAAACCATTATATGCTACATTTCAAGACATTATCTCAACTTTTCATAAAAATAATTTTAATTGAAACTCATTAATAATCATAGTAAAATAGTTAAGAAATTAATCATAATTTTAATTAATTATTTTTCGGCACAAAATTAAGAAATGAAACTAGATTAAGTTATAATGGAAAACATAATAGTTAAAATGTAAATGAGTTTTTAAAAATAGACTTAGTATTGAAACCTCCAAGTATTCAAATGATAATTTCAGGTGTAATTCTAGAAGTGACAAAAAAAAATAGGAAAATTAACAAAATAACTACTGAACTATGAGTTCAATGACAAGTCAACCACTAAACAATTATTTAGTAGTTCAGTAGTTATTTTGTTGATTGCACTAGTCTTGGGAAACTCTCGTACCAATCTCTTATATATATACCATCTAACCTTCTCTTTCGTTTACAAAACAAAAAAGATGTTTGCATTTTCTTGGAAGGTTTTTTTCATGATGTTGCTCTGTTTTTGCTTCTTCAATGGCAGCCAGACACCTTCCAACCAGCAAAATTGCTGATTGTGAGTTATTTTTTCTTTTAATTTATTATTATTATTATTATAATAATAGATTTAATTTTTAATTTTATACTTTGTAGCGGTGGATGCACTCCGCCCTTGTTATGGAAACTACCGTCCTCTTCCTCCAGATGATGAATGCCGACCGCCATTACGAGGAAGGAAAAAACCATAACAAAAATTGGACAAACGTGATGATAGAGAATGTTATAACTTTTGTATTCTCAGGTACTATTTGCGTATTTTCTTTTTTTTTTTATTTTCTCTCTTATTTCTGGTTGTGTTCGAATCATTTTATGTATAAATACTATTTATTTAAATACTATGTATTCTTATTCTCAAATACTATTTGCGTATTTTCTATTTTTTTTTTAAATAATTACTTTGAGTTGTGTTTTAAAAGTAATCAGTTGTAAGAAAACAATAACGGGTAAAGTAATTCACTAAAAGTGATTCATTAATTTTAATAATTAATAAATTAAAACATTTAAATATTAACTTAAGAGAAATTAAAAGAGTGAAAGAAAATATTTATAATTCAAAATTTTTTAAAATTAAAATAGAAATATATATAGAATGATTTATTAAAATTTTAACTTTTTTTTTTTAAAAGTGACGGTAATTTTGACAAATTAAAAAATGTACTACTTGAAATTAAAAATAGTTAACAGCACAGACTAAACTATTTTTATGTCATATGTTAAAGTCTAATTTGTTCAAAAAATAGTTGGACGTGTATATTATTACCTCATAATTTAATATATTATTGCTCTTTACCTTATATTTTATACCCGTTTTCACATTATTAGATAAACAAATCTCAAAATTTACATATTTTATCTACGGAAGTGTTGGTATCTATGAAAACATTCGCATCCATAGAAATGAATGTGTCTGCATAAGGAAATGAAGGCAATGAGAAACAAAAGGTGAATCGTTAGATGATGAGATCAGATGAAAGGTAGACCATTCAATGAAGGGAATATACATCCACCAGAGGGAAGGGATGCCCGTCATTGTAATGAACAGCCATGATGAAGGGATAGACGTTCTAAAGTCAAGAGCAACGAACTCTGTCTTTAAAAAACACAAACGAAAGATTGGCCGTCATATTAGAAAAGGAAGAGCAGAGATTGGCAGTGTAATATCCCGATAATTTTCCCCGTTTATACAATATAATGAATTTCGAGAAAATAAATATATTATATTGCGGGATGATATTTTGTTGAATAAATACCGTGTAAACGTATGAGAAATTATTGGGTGTGATTACGATGTGAAATTTTAATGGAAATTGTACAATTTAGATTTTTCGGTCGACCCGCAGTCGAGGCTAGGATGAGTGTCTCAACCAAAATTCATTTCAGGTGATTTCTTCCGTTTTGGGTCGAGTTGTGGATGCTGCGGATGCGGAGAATTTGAATCTGTCGAGTTAATTGACTTTTCGGTTGAATTGCCGTTGATGGACGGTCGAGTGCGGACAAGGAGCATTTGAATCTGTTTGTATTTTTGGTCATTTCGGTCGACATGCGGTCGAGACTTGGTCGCCTCTCCTCGATCAAAAAATGGGATAAAACATAGGGGAAAAATCTGAACTGAACCAGTTTGGTTCGGCTCGGTCCAAAAATTAATGAGTACTCAATTTTTAGGTAAAGGAAGCAAAAAGAAAAGGAAGAAAAAAGAAATGGAAGAATAGTTGGAATTGGAAATTTAGAGAGTAATTAATGAGGAATTAAAATGGAGTTAGAATTTAAAGAGGTAAAAATGAAAAGAAGAAATTATGAGGAAAGGGGGAGGAGTAAACTGGTTCTCTCTATGAAACGGTTTGGTTGAAGACAAAAGGAAAGGAATGACTGCGGGCCATTTTGAGAACAGAGAGAAAGAGAGGAGAGACGATAGGGGAGAGGGAGAACTTGGGAGGAGGTCTCGGGCGATTTTCCCCCACGACGCAAAGAGGAGTGGGATGCGGGTGCCGCGGTCCGGCGAGCAGACGGTGGCAACTGGGGGAGCGACGGGTTGCAGAGCTTGGACTCGAACGCTCGGGTTTGAGGAATGAATTTCGCGAGATAAATTGAAGCTCTCGACGAGAGGTAAGTCAAAAGGTTAATTTGGATCTATAATGTCTTCCTCCTGGATTTTGCTGATAGTTTGGTCTCTATTTTCGTGGTGGCAGAGGAATGGCCGAGGCGTTGTAGTGGCAAGAGCGAGGGTTCGTGCTGGAACGGCTAAAGGCTTATGGTTCAGTTTGCGGTTCGGTCCAAACCGGTTTGTCCTTGCTGGTTCTTGCTCTAAAGAAGGTGACAATGTGGACGTGCGTGGAGGAATGGTGAAGCGTCATGGTATGGCTTGGCATGGCGTGGTTGGCAGAAGCATGGCGAGGTGTGCCTCTCTGATGAATTAGAAATGCAGAGGAAGGGAAGGTTGAGAGAAAAAAACTCTCGGGTGAGCTGAGCTGAGAGAGAAATAGAGACAGAGCAGAGAATTGAGTGTGAGGGAGAGGCTCTGGATGAAATGGGAGGCAGAGAGTGAAATAATTTTTGGTGAAGCTATGAACGGTGAGCTTCTGCGAGGAGGAGAGAAAAGGGAGGGGAGCTCTCTCTCTAGTGATGGATGACCGAGTGTGTCTTCTCGATTGTCTCTGGTAAGTGACTTCCTTCACTTTATTATGAATTTTATGGATGTTCATGCTTTGTTAATGGACGAACTATGTTGGATAAATACTCTCTGTTGTTGGATGATTGTTTTTTTGTTGTGATAGTCTTTAGTTTGATTCTACAACTGTGGGTATGTTGGATGTATGTTCTAGGAGATCGATGCTCTGTTGCTTGGGTTAATATTCTGTGATATTTGATTAATGAATATATGCACTCTGTTATTTGTTGTTGAATAATTATTGCCTGTAGTTATAAGGTGAAACTGTGAAGTTGTTGGTGGGAACGAATTACTGCTTCGATATTTATATTCTATTGGGTTAAGTTTCTGTTGCAAGTGGATTAAGCTATTAAGTTGGATTAGGTTGAAGTGAAATATGTTCTTTGGTTGGGTTCTGATGTGGGATTTTGTACTCTGTGGTGTTTACAGTTTAATGATTATTATTGGATATCCATATTCCGATTTTGTTAAGTTATAAGTTAGAGAAAAGTTTTGAGATAAATGTGGATAGTACGTGTGATTTAGGAATTCAAGAAATATGTTTTGGTTAGAACGGAATGGTTGTTAAAGGATTGTTATTAATAAGTAAATGTTTTTAATTATGAAAGTATTGAAAAGGAGAAGAAGGATAAAGATTAAGTGCTACTACGCGTTAACGCTTCGAGGTAAAAAATGGGTAGAGTCGTTGGCCAGTGGAGGCCCTATACCACAAGCAGTGTCTTTCCCTTGATTGTTTGTTAGCGTTTCTACTATGCTGCCTCATTTATTTTGCCTATGCTAATCTCACGTTATTAATTTAATCTCTAAGCATGTTTAGGATGTTAGCATATCATTATTGTTTCCTTTGAATTGCCAATCATGTCTATATTGTTATTATTTCCTTAAAACTGCCAAACATGTCTATATTGTTATTATTTCCTTTAAACTGTCATGCATATCTATATTGTTATTATTTCCTTTAAACTGCTAAGCATGTCTGTATTGTTATTATTTCCTTTAAAATGCCAAGCATGTCTATGTTGTTATTGTTTCCTTTAAATTGACAAGCATGTTTATACTGTTATTGCTTCCTTTAAATTACCAAGCATGCCTATATTGTTGTTGTTTCTTTTAATTGCCAAACATGTTTTAGAGTGTATCGTCATGTATAGTATGTTGGTAGATTTTCCATGTCTTATGCTTTTATATTGTTATGATTACTGCTTCATGTCTCATGCTTTTATATCATTGTGAGTACTGCTTCTCATTGACATATATCACGATAATGTTTCTTATTGACATGCATCACGATAATAGAAACAAGTAGGAATGCCATGCTCGGGTGGATATTCATATGCATTGACGTGAGAAAAATGGATAAAGAAAATAAATGAATGAAAAAGGGGAGTTGGAGGATGGAGAGGTAGTTCATATCTAATTAGGTAGACTGGAAGAATTATGCCCTTCCCTTGTCAAGTTGTGAGAGACTATCTACTCTAGGTGGTTAGAAGCTGATAAGAGACTATTCTCCCTGCCATAGATTCCTTCAATCTCCCAGCTCAATATACGAGTAATGTATGTAACGAAAAGAAAAGAACAGATTGGGCAGATCCCATTCTGACCTAATGAGTTAAAGACATACATCATAATGCATATCTCATTTCTTGCTGGGCCTTAGAGCTCACAGTTTGCTTGTGATGTAGGTACGTGTACGAGAATAGGAGAAGGATCAGTTGATGAAGGGTTTGCACGGACGGGACTTGTGGCTGGCTAGACTAAAGAAAGTAAAAGAGAAAAGTGTTTTGTAATTAACACGTAACAGTTTGTTAAATGAATTATTTATGCTTCCGCTACATTTTGAGAAAAAAGTAATTTAAAATAATAGTTTTCCACTGCTTATGATGAGTTTAAGAATAAATGATTTTTAACGGTCTGACTTTTTAGGAAGGAACTCTGATCACACTTTAAAGAAGTTTTAAACAAAAGATTTTCTACTGTTTTATAAAGGAAAAGAAAAGTTTTAATTTTAAACGATTTTTGAAGTAAGAAAAATCTGGGTCGTTACAGGTAGTATTCATGAAAATATTAGGATCTACAGGAGCATAGGTGTCCGCAAAAGTGTGTGTATTCGTAAAATGGACGACGTTGTTTTAGGATAAGGAACATATCCGTGGAAAGATTTGCGTCTGTTGCATATGGAAAAAACGAGAAAAATATCGTCATTTGGATTGAAGTACACTGAAGATGAATATCCACAAAAGGGAGCGCATCCACAGCGAATAATTATAAAGAGAGAAATGTCATTGTTTGGGTTGACTAATCCGCGGATGATGAGGATTTGCAGAATGAAATGCGTCTGTGGCATATAAGTAAGGTACAAAACCTTATTGTTTGGATTAATTATCTGTGAGGAACAGTAAATATTGCTAGCTGTCCACGAAAAGGAACATGTCTACAAATCAAAGAAACGTAGCCGTTTAAGGATCTACGAAGATTAATGAATATCATGGAAACATGGGCATCCACGGAAGCTGTAACATCCCATTTTTTTCTTCCATATAAAATTTTTCTTTTTAAATTACCTTCATAAAATCTCGTGAAGGGAAATTCAAAGTTCATAAAATAGCGGAAGTCTTTAATATAGTATTCGTACCATCAATCACTTTAAATCTATTTTAAGAAAAATTGTCAAAAACATTCATCATCTTCAAGATCATGTAGAGTTCATAAATCACTGATACATTCATTACTGCATTTTGTGAGCCATAACCCCCAAGGTCTATTCTAGCCGGGTAACACAAGCGCTCATCGCATCATACTCCTTCCACATTTTCTTCATTTGAATCGCAAGCATTAACTACATCACAAGAGATATTATGAGCCGAGATATAATGATATGAAATATGTGTGCTAATGCGCACTCCATGCATGTCTATCATGTCAAAAAAGAACCTATCTTTTTATGTTCTTTAATGATAGTCACGATATAATCCAGAACATTAGAAGTTTTACCATGGCAGAGAATAAATACATCCTGGGGTTCAACTTGGGCAGAACCGTCACTCAATCCCAACGGAGGATGAGATACATTATCTCGTAGTTCTCCCAAGCGTCACCGTCACTATACCTCTCCACTCTCCAACATTTATTTACATTCTTTAAATCAATATCTGTCCCGTGCAATGCATCTATATGCCTACCTTGGTTTAGCATTCCTACTCATGATACATGACATGAATGAATTTCACACAATAGTAATACATTTATTCTACCAACTCTTGAATCAAAACAACTATAAATCATTTCTATGCATGTTGTAATCTAACATCCCAATGTTACAGAAAATCAATATGTTTATCTTTATTTCTAGCATTTTTCATCAACATAATATCAAGCTCATAAAATATTAACATAGGATTGACAAATCTTATAGAATCAACAAATCATCACAATATGCCAACAAGAATAGTACCACAAAATAATACCTCCACATGATCATATTCTAGCAAATCAATAATTATTTTCTTCAACATTAATTTCCTCAATATTGCTAATAAAATAGGACAATTCCTGCAACATATCATTCTCTACCAATCACACATTATTTTCAAGTATTTTAACATGTTTTCTCAATAGAATTATATCCATGTAAAGAAAGTCACTCTTCAATTCATCAACAAGGCTTAGCAACAAATATCATTTCATCAACAAGGATTAGCAGCAAATATCTTCAAGATTTTCATCAACAAAATAAAACAATTTCTATTCTTGTGATGTAGGTCACCTTTGGCAAAACACATGCAAATCTCTTACCTCTTTTCTCTTACAAACTTCCCTTCTCTTGAAGCTTCTTCTCCATAAACTTTCTTTATACTCTAGCAAGAATTCTTCTTCTTAGAAAAGAGTTTTTGCACCTCTATTTATAGAGCCCAAAAGTCATTTCCACTTTCGCAAATATTCTTATTCCCCACTCAAATATTCTTATTCTTCACTTTTAATATTTTAGACTTCCACTTAATAAGTGGCCTACATGGATTCCACCAAAGAAATATTCTCCAACAAAGGATCCACTGTCTCCTCCTTTTTCTCCAAAATTTCATGGCCTCCTCCCCTAAGTCATCCTACTTCTTCAACTTTTATTTTCTTCATTTTATTCTTCAATAATTGAAATTCTCACTTATCCCACTATCTTGTGGGCAAATTACTCCCTTAAATAAACTAATACCACAACTTACTTTTCTTCATTTTATTCTTCAATAATTGAAGTTTCCACTCATCCCTCTATCATGTGGGCAATTTACACTCTTAAATAAACTAAATCAACAACTTACTTTTCTTCATTTTATTATTCAATAATTGAAATTCTCATTTATCCCACTATCTTATGGGCAAATTACATCCTTAAATAAATTAATACCACTATGAATTCCAATATATGAACAACATTATTATCCACAATTGATCATCCTCCACTTCATCATTTTTGCATTCTTCCTTTTATTCTTTAATAATTGAAATTAGCACTTATCCCACTATCTTGTGGGCAATTTACGTTCTTAAATAAACTAATACCATTTTAAATTCCAATATGTCAACAACATTATATCCTCAATGACATAAATATAACTCGGTCAAAATCTTCCATTTTACTACGTCCAAATACCATACTACATGTAATTGCGGTTTTACATACAAACAAAATTCCCGGATATTACAGAAGCTTTGGCGTCCACAGAAGAGATATCCATGAAAGAATAAGCGTACGTGGTGGAGAACGATTGTGATATCACGAGCCCCGCCCTAGCTCGTTATTTTTATTTTTATTTTATTTTTAATTTTAATAATTTCTTTTGGAACTTTGAATTATCTATAATTTTGTCATTAAGGTTTCCTATTTAGTCTAAAATTAGGGTTTTGTTTAGGGGAGGTTGAGTTTTTTATTATTGAACAGAAGATAAGAAATTTATCTCTAGTGGGTTCTTGAGAGTTGCCTCTTGGAATTGTTTATCTTAACATTCAAGAGTGGTGAACTTGAGTGTGATGGTTGAGTAGAATCTTCATCTAACCCTTTTCAGGGTTAGAATGAGAGTGAGTTTCCATAATTCACTATCATTTCTTTTTTCATTTGTTAATTCTTGTTAATCTGTGGATTCCATTTGTTGAAATGATAGAGCTGGCCTTTTGGGGTTTGAAAGAAGTTCTAATCATTGTGAAGGAGTTCCCTTGAATTTTGGGATTGAGGGTTTGGTTCGAGCGTTCTGAGATTCTCCTGAAGAGGTGCGAAACGCAGAATCAAGTTTGCATGTTGCCACATCCGGTCGACTGCTACTGTTCATCAGGACACTCGTTACTGTTCATTAGGTCAACTACTACTATTCATCAAGTCAACTGCAAATCATCTAGAAGCTAAGTTTTGAAATTGTGTTTTTAGGTCGACCGCAATTCCACTACTGGTCATTCGCTTTCTTCTACCAGTCAGCCAAAGCGCGTCATTTGGTATTAGAGCTTCTGTTCATGCATCAGATTGGCAGATAAATCAACAGGATAAAATATCCACACAAACATTGGCTTTCATAGTAGATTTGGTGACCGCAGAAAGGTTGGTGTCTGCGAATGTAAGTGTAAAATGCAAACATGACAGATTTTCATTGGAGGAGAATGATGAGCGGATGTTCACAACAGAAACCCACACATCCTCTGTAACTATGGACATATTCAAAACCAGATTTTGCACAGAATTCGTGAGTTACGATTTTATTCTTGGATTGATAATGAAACGATAACGTTATGATGAGTTTTCTATGGGATTTTCACATTAACAATCTAAAAAAATAAAGGTTAGGAGCAAAGCCATAATGACTCTTGATCCACAGAGTCGGAAAGAATATGTAATATCCATAAACTCTTAGTTTACTCAATATGAATTATGTATGAAGAATGTTTAGTAATGATATAATTTGAATGGTTGTTGAAAATATTAATTGTTGGAATTGTGTTAGATGAATTTGTATTGTGAATTATGATTAATGGCTTTTAGAGGAGTGGAATTTTCAATATTATGCATATTCTGACAGGGGTGCGGTCAACCAATTGTATTGGTTAGATCGACCAAATTTAGACAGTAAGATATGGATGCTCTCAGGTTGTTTTACGGTCTATCAAAATTAGGTTGGCGGTCGACTAGATTCTGAACAGATTGTAATCTATTTGTAACATCTTGGTTTTTCTTACAATTTAAAATTTATGATTTTCAAAATTTTTTTTAATTCTAGAGGAAGACTTTTCATTAAAAAAACTAGCTTAAATAAGAAGTGTATAAATAAATTTCTTTTCGTTAAACCATTTATTACTTAAAAACATGTGATAACTTAAAGTTTTATAACTTGAAAACATTTACAACAGTAGAAGACTTGTATTTACAAAGTAATATGAATTGAAACAAAATTGAAAAACCTTCTTAATAAAACAATTACTATAATTAATGTTCACTTTCTTTATAAGTATTAATACCAATCATTACGTTTCCTTCTCCAAACTTTTAGCCTAACTAGTCGCCAAGCCAGCAACGTACAAATAACTCATCAACTGCTTCTATCCTCGATCTTATGCATACCTACATCACAGGACTTAACTATGAGCCTAACGCTAAGTAAGTAGTATAAAAATAAAAGTGCTCATGCAATGCCCTTTAAAACACATATAGTTTTTGTAACATCCTGGTTATTCTTACAATTTAAAAGTTAAAAATTTGAAGACTTTTCTTTTACAATCACAGCGGAAGACTTTTCATTTAAAAACTAGTTCAATTAAGAAGTATATAATTAAACTTCTTTTCTTTAAACCGTTTATTACTACATGTCATACTGTAATGCTTTAAAACATTTATAACAACGGAAGACTTGTATTTAAAATACCAAAAGAATTAAACACACTTTGAAAACCTTCTTAATAAAATTAAATACTATAACAAAGGTTCACTTTCCTCAAAAACGTTATTACCAATCTCTACATTTCTTCTTTAATCTTTTAGCCTAACCAGCCGCGAAGCCCGCAACATACAAATGTCTTATCAACAACATCAATCCTCCATCATAATGCATTCCTACATCACATGACTTGACTATGAGCCTAACGCTCATAAGCAGTATAAAAGTAAAACGTGTTCATGCAATACTATTCAAACACATACAATTTTATGTTTTGTTTATCTGTCTTTTACCATTGAGTTTTCCTTTACTGTTGAACTTTCCTTTAAATATCTCTTTTATTACCATCTTCATGTTTATTCATGTTTGGGTGAGAACAACCTCTTCAGTCTCCGAACTCACCACATGTATTTGTTTACGTTTATTTACATTTGGGGTGGGAGCAACCTCTCGAACTCACCCACCCATTAGATGAGAGCAACTTCTTTAATTTCCAAACTCACCCAAACGAGCTTGTTTTCATTACAGTGTGGGGTGAGAGCAACCTCTTCAGTTTCTGAACTCACCCACCCGTTGGATGAGAGCAACCTCTTCAGTTTTTTAACTCACCCAAACGAGCTTGTTTATTACATTTAATTCGGTTACATTTGCATTTTCACGTATCATAGGAACAATGGTGCAAACATACAATTCTATCTATCGTGTCTGTTATCATAATCTCAAAATGTGCACAATTTCCTAACTATAGAACTGAACTTAAATATAATAAACATACAATTCATACAAGCAATCATTTAATAATACATTTCCAATTATAACATAACCTATACATCTAGTAAACAAGCATCAAACAAACACCCCCTAATTCTCGTGATGAGGCCCTTTCGAACAAAACACATGCAATACTACTTACCTGGAGTCCTTAGCTTTAAAGAGTTAGCTCTTAATATTTTTTTCTCTTCAATACCTAATTCACAATTAGATAATATTTACATATCAATAATAATTCTCTAAAAATTATCCTCTATCCGCAAGTTACAAATCCAACACTTCAAGGATCATTAAAAACACATAACTATTACTTAACATGGCATCACTTACTATATCATATCCTCCACAACTTAGCGATATAAAACCCAACCACTAATCCAATAACCACATATCCTTATAGAGAGCATGAAAATGAAAACATTCTTCAACGTCCAATAAAATAACACCTTAACCAAATAATATATCCAGAGTCTAACCAAACCCACTAACAATCTCTACCACATATAATCATGCAAACCCACATCCTTAAGGTAAGCAACACAATATCCAAAATATGTATACATCTAATAGTGCCCCATGGTTAACAACAGGATAGTATTTTAGAAACGACCCTATTACTATATTTCTCATACATGAACAAAATCAATAATTCATGCTCATCATGCAATAGCTGAAACTGAAGAACACATACCTCCAGTCACAAACTCCCTCTCAGTTTTTTTTTCTTCTCAGACTTAACTTCCTCCAGAACTTCACTTTACAACAACTTCTTGCTCAAACCCTCTCTCTCAGAAACCCAGAAGCACATCTCTCAGAGCTTCACGGCCTAACAGTCATTTTCCCAAAAACCAGAATACCCTCACAGTCTCTCATTCATAAACATAGTCTCACTGCCTCATTGTCACGACCCGGAGGCGAGCCAATCAGAACTGTCGGGTCACGCGATCCGATTCTCAAAGAGAACCCAATTACCCAGCCTAAGGAGTGAATTTTTATGCAGAAGACTTAACGAGAATAATACCAAGCCCAAGCCCAATCACATGGGTTGAGACCTATAAAGTGATCAACTAGAGACATAATAGCATAATAAACAAAAATAGTGTGCAGGAATTTAAATCAAGCAACACCAAACTAAAATCCCAACATACTAGGAATGAAGGGATTGAACAGACGAACCTCTACCCATCCACAGGGAGATCGCAACACCCATTGGGGAACACTAGCTTTGCCCAGCTACCACACATGCAAAACTAGTGCACCGGATCTACACCCTAACCTGGGGAAAAATTTTAGTCTAAGGGGTGAGTGACTAACTCAGTAAGGAAATCTATACTAAATGCAATGCATGCTAAAACCGTTTTCTTCCTCTTTTGAAAAACTTTTTTATGCTTCTCATTTACCATACATGAATTTTAAACATTTAAAACCTCTTCATCATTTTGTAAATCCGGCCCATGGCCCTCGATGTGGCTTTATTCAAAACCCACTGTATACATAAACAACTATAATCGCAAAATATGCCGACATCATTTTCGTATGAAAACGTCATCTGTGAAAAAGGATGGTCACTCAAGGACCCATCTGTCACTCATCATCGAAAGGTGGTATGATCTCTCGGATGTGCCGATGGGCCATAGCCACCGCCGATGCGATCCAAATATCCAGAACATACTCGAGTTGCTGGCGAACCAATCAGCAACGATACAACTCGCTCAACCACCCAGCATAGTCACAGAAAGGTGGCTATCTACCAATAGCAACACCTCATGAGGCAAGAAAGAATACTAATGACGGCGATCCACAGATCCAACACGTCACCCGAGTTGCCGGCAAACCAGTCACCGACAGATGCGACTCGTATAATTGAAGTAACGGATGAGATTACCCCGCGATAGACCCCTTCTCACTAGAACCTTGGTGTCCCAAATTGATGAGGGTTGCCAACGAGCAAGCTCAAGTCATCCAGTCAACCCGCCAAATGGAACGGTACTATGATAGGCTAATCTTTGTGACTGACAACACTACCAACCCGTGTGATAATACCCTGGTCAGGTTTAGGGGCTTACAACCAAGGAGGCGTCATCACCCTTCCATCCAAATTTCCGACTTGCAACCTGAGGACACGTCACCAATGACCCATCCTCTTTTCTTTCACTTTCAGGACTTGCAACATGAGGACATGTCATGCCTAAAGCATCAAGAGGATTCATCCCCCAAACATAGGCATAGAAATCACATCATCAGTATCTATGCAATTAGCACGTGTAAACCATGTACGGAATGTAAACGTGAGAAAACATGCTAATAATAAAAACTAACATGCTGTCGAACAGTCCCCGTCGGGTTTTCAGGTATGGTAGTTCACAAAATAATATTTTTGAAAACCATGATGCAATGCAGTGCAAAAAGTATAAAGATCTCTACCTCAATGGTGACCACGACACACTTACCGACAAACTCGCTCCACGCGTTGTCTAAGCAAAAAGGTCAAAACATCTGACACCTCAAGAACCTACAACAAGGTCGGTGTCAACATCCCAACAACTTAACAGGAATAACAGACAAATCTTAAATAAGACTAGAATTCAGAACAGTTTCTAGGGTCAACTTCGAATTCCAACCTAGTAACCAAAACTGAGAATCCAAACAAAGTCCCAAACCTTAACACTTAATAGCATAAACAAGGTTGTATCAATACTATCAATTCTAATTGACATGACAATACCACCCTAAGCATAGTGTAATATCCCGATTTTCTGTAATATAAGTTAATAAGGATAATTAGAAAGTAATTGAGAGTATAAGATTATTTGGATATTTATCGGGATATTACCAAGGACGTATTCGTAATATTATAATTTATGGAAATTTATGGAATGATAATTAAGAATTTATTTGATGGAAAATTAAATTGAGAAACCGAATCGAATAATTTAAATTAGACCGATAATTATCATCAAGAAATATTCGGAGAAATTGAGAATCGAAATTGGGTTGAGAATAATTTAATTAAATGAATGATTTAGTTACATTATTAAAGATGAATTTAATTGAGTGAAAAAGAGGTTTAAAATTAAATGGGAAAAATTAAGTTGAATTAGTTGGAATTGAAAAATTTTAATGGGAGAAGGAGAACCGGTTCAGTTCGGCTGGAGATTATGTGGCCTGGTTTGTTTTGATTCTGCTCGGTTTGGTTTAATGGCAATAAGGAGGCGTTTAGTGATTTGGTTTTCTGTAGAATGAAGTTAGGGATTTTGAGAAGGAGAGGAGAGAGAGAACCCGATGTGAGGGAGAAAAAGAGAGCACAAGAGAGAGAGAGAGGAGTCGGGCGATCGAGTGAGCGTGGAGGAAGACGAACGGCGTGGGCTAGGACTGCCGTGCGTGGGCTACTGGTCGTCAGCACGGTGTTTGGTGGGCGCGAACCGTGCTTAGGGCACGGGTTCGTTTGATCCGTTTAGAATCATGATTTGGGGGCGGCGATTTCTGACCGAGGTAAACGTCTAGGTTAGTTATTGTAGTTATATTTTATGTTCTGCTTATTGGACAAATTATTGGAGGCGATTGATGAGGCAGTGGGGGATTTCTGGAATCGGCAGGGGTGTACGAACTGCTGCTGTTGCAGCTTGGTCCGATCCGGTTCAATGCTTCAGTTTTGCCCACTTGAATTGTCTGGTCAAGTGTTTTTGAATCCCCTTTCCAGTTGACAGCTCGGATGGACACTGACTATGAGTTAATGGAAATTAGGCTAAAGTGGAAATTAGGCAGATTAGGTAGTGGGTGAGCTTGTCTTCTAGCATCTCTCTTCATAAGAGAGACATTAAGAGAGAGAGGGAATGGAAGATTAAAGGAAGAGAGGAGATGGATATTTTGTCTTCATCCTCCATTAATTCGCCCACTCAGTGTTTGGCAGATATAGATGAAGCAGGCCAGCGGAATTAAGGGGGAAAGGAAAGTTTCTTTTCCCTTGTCTTTTGGAGGAGTGTCATCAGCAGAGTGAGATTATGAGAGAAAGAGAGAGCGACAGAGTGTAAGGGAGAGCTAGAGATAAAGGGAGGTGAGAGATGAGATTTTCTTTCGGCAAAAGAAAAGAGATTGGAGGGAGGTGCATAAAGAGAGTGAAGGGGGAGAGAGAGAGATTTTGTGTAAGAGGGAAATGTGAGGGTTCTGTGAAGGAGAAAGTGAAGTTATTAGGTACTCTTTCATGTTTTTCCTTGTTAGTTGAAGTAGAAGAATATGCTGTTGTGAATGGATGATTAAGAATATTGTGCACTGTTATTAAACTTTGTTAAAAGCATTGTGATTATAGTCGATGGCCTCCCTGTTTTGTTAAGTTGTTTTGTTAAACTTGGTGACGATTCCTAGACGTTTGGATATTCTGTTAATTGGGGATGGTGTTGTGAGAGGTCCATGTGCTGTTGAATTTGGTACCACATGTTTACTGTTGATGAGCAGGTTATGAATATCTTGTTTATTATGGAATTAATTGTAGAGGTTAAATGAATTGTCTGTTGCTTTGATGGTTAAGGGTAAAGGTTTGGTTTATACTCTTGATGGTTTAGGCTAAAATTGTTAAGGAATATTGCCGAAGGATATGGATGTGTTCTGTTTATTGCGTGATATTATTGAAAGAACGTTGCCTTGATAAGATTAGAAAATGGATGTCTAGTTCCTATTTTAATTATTGCTTGGTTTATGCGTGTTTTGGATGGAACGTACTCGGTGAATGGAATTGGTCTCATGCGTGGTCACTACTTACTAATTATGTTGGGTTTGGATTATGACGTTTGGTTGAATATTGGAATCGTTAGGCATTAATAGGTTCCTAGAACTATAATACGATTAGTCGAGGTTATATTACGAAACAAAGTAATGTATAAGAATTTAAGAATAGGAAAAGAGACGTTGTAATTATAAGTTGATTAATCGATGAGATTAGTGATAAATGTTGTCAATTTGTGAAGGTATCGAAAAGAATAAGAAGAATAACGAATAAGTGCTAATGCGCATTAAAGCCTCGAGGTAAGAATTGAGATCGAGTCTTGGCCAGTAGAGGCCCTACACCACAAACAGTGTCTTTCTTTAATTGTTTGTCTTTCTTTAATTGTTTCCTTTAATTAGCAAGTATGTTTAGTATTCTCGATAGAGCTGCCATTTTCCTTTTATTATTAAGCATGTTTGGTATTCTTGATATAGCTGTCATTTGCCTTTTATTAGTAAGCAAGTTTAGCATTCCTTAAATGGTTGTAATTTCCTTTAATTATTAAGCACGTTTAGGATGTTAGTATATTATTATTGTTTTTGTTGAATTGCCAAGCTTGTTGATTTGCTGTTTATATTCGCTATTAGTTCGTTGATATTTAGCTGTTAGTCCCTACATGATAATAGTTTTTATGTGCTGCAATTCTATGTTTAATTTCTGTCGTTTATTTCTATGGATATTCTAGAATTTCTTAGAGATATAGAATATGAATTTCCGATGAATGAATGAATGATATTGTTGTAGTTTCATTTCCAGTATTGCATTGTCATACTTCATGATAATAGACATCATAGGATATACCACAAAAGAGTTGGTATTCATATTGTGAGAAGAAAATGAAGAAAAGAAAAGAAAGTAAGGGAATTGGGGGTCCGGAAAATGGTTCGGATCTAACCAGTAGACTCGAAAATAATTATGCCCTTCCCTTGTCGGGTCGCAAGAGCTTGTCTACTTTAGGGTGTTAGATGCCGACTAGCGGCCATTCCCAGCCAGGATCCTCCGATCTCCCAGCTCAAAGTACGAGATTATGTTATATGTAACTGTGAGTAAAGACCAGTTTGGGCGGATCCCATTCTGACATAATGAGTTAGAGGCATACATCATGTTGCATATCTCATTTTCTTGCTAGGCGTTAGCTCATGTTTGCTTCGTGGTGTAGGTGATCGTGATATTCTAAAGAGAAGCGGTTGATGAAGGATTTGCATGGACGAGCGTTGTAGTTGACCAGGCTAAAGACATAAAGAGAGAAACAGTTTTATAAACATAAATGTAATCAATTGCTTTTATTACGCAAATTAGTTTATTTGAGTTTCCGTTACGTTTTCAAAAAATGATTTATACTTATAGATTTCTATTGTTTAAATAACGAGTTGAAGTCAAAGGATTTTAATGGTTCGATTTTAAGGAAAAGAACTCTAATTTTAATTAACAATGATTTATAGTTGTTTTATAAAAGTTTTAAATTTTATTCATTTTTAAAGATAAAGAAAAACCGGGTCATTACACATAGCATCCTATCCTTAGTTTAATTTCCCAAAACAAAATCACAGTGTACAAGTCCTCCACAGGCTTAACAACTAAGCAAGGAAACAAAAGAAATAGAGGACAATTAAAAATCAATAAAATGTCAGTCCCAATAATTAATCTTCAAAATAGGAGGTATAGTCACAGGGCAATCCAGCCAAGACTAACAATAATCAAAATAGGATTAACAAGACCGATTCTACACCTAACTTAGAGATAGAAATCCTCTTCGCAAGCATCATTTTTTTTCATCAATCATAGGCAACTACTTAGGTTTATCAAAACCGAACGTAAGCAGTAACAACATCAAATAGAATCGAACAACAATGCCATCAACTAAGCAGATTTCTATTTTTGATAGTAACAAAACAAGAACAAAAAGAAAACATCTGGTCGAAGCCCAACCATCAATCAACAACAAACAGAATGAAACTAGAATCCAATTAATCTAGCACACGACATTACCACTGAAACAAACCAATCTATCTGAAATAAAAAATCACCGAAATTGGAGCCAGGATAGGGAAAACCAATTGGCAGTTCCATCTAACAGAAAAGAGGACGAGCGGGCCAGAAAATGTGAAGAAATCGTACCTCAATCGAAGAAAATAGTCGAAGAGAATCCCGAGCCAAGAAACCATAATTCCCAAGCTCTCTGCCTGTCGGATGGACGACGAAATCACCGGGTTGACAGCCCTTGACAACCCACAGACACCGTTGGCTGGAATCGTCGATTCCAGTTTTCACGAAGTCGCTCACTCCTCGGCTGAACCACCCTCCTCTCTCTCTCGCTCAAGCTTCTCACTGTCAAAGAAGGAAGATGTAATACCATGACTTTTTATATCAGGATTTAATAAAAATAATTGAAAGGTAATTAGGGGTATTTGGATTTATTGGAGAATTATCGGGGTATTTCTAAAGATGTATTCGGAAGATTATAAACTAAGAAATTTATTGAATAAATTGGAATTAAAATAAATGTTAATTTAATGAATTAAATTATTGTGTTGGAGTAAATGATATAATTTAAAAAGGGAAGAACTAAGAAAAGAGGAGTGGGATTCAAAATTAGGAGGGGATTAATTGTTGGATAACTGAACCGATTCAGTTTCTCTCATTTCGTTTGGCCTTTGGCCATTTGACGAAATGAGAGGGAGGGAGAAAAGAGAGAAAGGATAGAGACAAGAGGGAGAGAGAGCTGGGAGTCGAGAGAGAGATGGGTGATCGGGAGGATGAGCTAGTGATGAAGAAGGGGAAGGCGAAGACGAAGGTAGAAGGCGAAGGCTCGGGAGTTGTCACCCTACCTATGGCGAACTGATGGCGTCGGGCGTTTCAGGTTGCAGTTCGCGGGTCGTCGGTGTTGGGCGTCGGGTTGCAAAGAGTGGCAATGCTCTGTTGATTCCCGGCGATGCTTGGCGACGATGAATGGAGTCGGCAACGATGAATGGCGATGGCGTTGAATGGCAGGACGGCGTCGGGAGGCAGGGGAACTGGCGATTGAAGCTGGACTGGCCAAAGGCCCTGGTCCAACTTGTGGTTTGGTTTTCTTCCCTGGTCCTTGCTTTGCAGAAAGTCGACAGAGGAGACGTCGTAGACCTCAAAGTGGTGGTTGTGGCAGGGATAGGTTATGGAGTGCCTCTTTAGAAGATGTAGAGGGGCAGATGGGTGTGGAGATAAAATGACAGAATTGATGTGTTTTGCCGATTTTCCATCCTGTGAAGCCAAGTGCAGGAAGATGAAGTTAGAGTCAAAGATGGGGGGTGGGTGTGAGCTTTCTTCTTTGTTGTTCAATCTTTCAATTTTGTTGTGAATGTTAGTCCAATGTTGATATTAGTTATTGTCTTGCTAAGGATTTCTGAATGAATTTATTGGTTGGAATCTGTTTAGTTTATGCTTTTGACTCTGTAAATGGACTTTGACTCTTCATAAATGCTTAGTGAAGGGGAAACGTTGGGCTGTGGGGAGCCTTTGTTGATTATTACCTAGAGTACGAATATGTTGGATTTAGTGTGGTTGCAGATTATACTTTGTTGTTTGTAGGTTATGGAAAATATAATAGTGAAGAGTGAGATAATTCTATTGGTTGGTTGGTTGTTGAGTTTTATTAATGAAAATTGTTATTCAACGTGTGTGGATTATAGCATTTTGGTACGGCATTAATTGGGAACTGGTAAGTGTTAAAGTATTGAATTCGATAAGAAGTTGTCAATGATAAATGTTTTAATCATGAAGGTATCAGAAGAGAAGAAGAATGAAGATTACATGCCAATATGCGTTATCGCTTCGAGGTAAGGAATTAGGGGTGTCTTGCCCATTTAGAGGCCTTGCACCACAAGTGAGTGTGCGTGAGTTTACGTTAGTTTCTTGAAATGGTTACTGATTATTGTTGTTAGTTAGTTTTTAGGTGATAAATCCCTTGAATGATATCTGTTCATGTGTTCTTGTTGTTCTCAACCTTTCAATCTTCTGCTCGATGTATGAGTAATGAATGAATGTAAAGTAAAGAATAAACGAACGAATGACTTAATGAAAGAATTAGTTTGGGTGGCCTCATTCCAAAAAGGACTAAAGAGAGGCATATCATATTGCATGAACCATTTTTCCTTACTAAGCCTTTGGGCTTACAGTTACTTGTGGTGTAGGTACAACCGACGAACAAATAATAAATAGATAATAAAGCAGGGATGAAGAATTTGCATGAGCGAGTTTAAGGCTGGCCAGGCTAGAGCAAGGAGAGAAAACGATTGTAATAAATTACATTTAATTGTTTAATCCTTTCATTTAAATGATTTACATTTCCGCAATGTTTTGAATAAATGATTTTATAACGCTTCCACATTTTATAAATTGGTTTTCGTAACGAGTTTAAAGGAGGGTTGATAATGGTCTGATTTGGCACTCTGATACAGTGTTCAAAAGAGTCTTTTAAAAATTTTAAATTTCACGTATTTTTAGAAATTACGAAAAACCAGGTCGTTACAGAAGAAGCCAAAGAACACGAGAAGGGCTTTTTCCCTTATGATTTCTATTTAAAAAAATCATTATATTATAAAAATTATAATTATAATTATATATTAAATAATTTATAATAAACAATATATATAATCAATTTTAATTTAATTAAATTAGAAATCCGATTCAAATTCCGACTTGTTTCAAAATGTCGACCGAAAATAGTTTCTTAGCTAAAATAATTGACCCAGACATTTTTGAAAAGAAAATTTTTCTGCTCGAAAAAATCCAATTTGATCGTTTTACAAAAAAATACACATCGCTGCTATGCGACAAAACGAGTCAACTCTCAACATTTGACCAAAAATTCGCGAAAAATTTACATGTGGCATTTTAAAATCATTTAAAAATCTCAGATTTTACATCTTAACCACCTTAAAAGAAGTTTCGTCCTGAAACTTAAAACAAACCCAAACGCAAATTCTAAGAAACTCTCTACTCAGTGTAATACCCAAGTCACATGAACCAAGAGAATCTCTCCGGAAAAATACAGTTGCCTATGCCTAGGGCTTCCCTCAAGCCTAGAACAGGGCAAAAATTTAAGAATGTGTTCGAAACCGACACAGAGGGGGACCATTGTGAAATGAGAAAAGTTCACGTTAAGCTGACAAATCAACAAGGCAAGGGAGGGTCACCTGAACAGAAACAAAGGGATGACCAGATCGATCAATCGATAGATGAACGATCTCTACCGAAAGGACTTACACGTCTAGAAGGAAAACAAACAAGAGAGTTAACTGGCTATAGCGGCTCACATAGCAACGAACTAATGTGAAGTTCCCGCAACACTTGAGACGTGACTTAACGAATTCCTCGACCGGGAACAAGCCTGGATCCATGAAACGAAAAGACATCAGTTGGACCCGGGTTTAGAGTGTCCGCCAAAATGGTCTCCACGTCTGAGCAATACTCTAAACCGAGATCACAACTACGCAGCACTCCCTAACTTCCTGCTGTCCAAGCACCAAGCCCAACAAGAGAGAATTTGAGTCCCGCAGCACGCAAAGACTTCTATTGAATTAAGGAATAGGACTTCGCAAAACCAAAGCGATCAAGTAACCTAACATCCAGCAAAAACCAAATTTCATGGATTTATGGGTAACCACTATGCTCTAACGCATCAGAACACTACCAAAACCAGGTGTCTGACACATCCAAAATAGACCGCCTGATGCAACACCAGTCAAGAACTATCAGATATGGTCCACACAACAACTGGCACTTAGTCGCAAGCGCACTCGGACCAAACATCCAACATGAACCCGACACGCTTCATGTCGCACACGGACAACAGTGACTTGAACAAGAAGAAGTGACCTTAATATGGACTTGACAACCAATAAGGCTCAGAAATCCATGAATTCCAGCGCGACTCTAGACTTTTGCTGCTATCCAGCACGCAATTCTAAAGATTCAAGGCAAGACTTTGGATGAAACACCGCAAGTCTGAATTTGAAACTAACATCCACGAAAGCAAACAAACCCTGATCAAACCCAAAAGGTAAGACCAGAACGAGAAATGGCTAGCTCCCGAACAGGAAATTCACACTAGAACACTGGTGGATCATCGAACATCAGCTTCAAAATGACAATGTAAAATTTGAAGGCAATCAGACACTGGTTAAACTTAAGGGTAAGACCATAAACGCAAAGTGCCCAATTCAAGAACAGGAACATGAAGATGATAACGAGAGATGCCCCAGCGAACAACAGCTAGCAGCATCAGGACAACGGTCCAAAACTTCAAGGACAACTGATAAGGCCAACTAAACAGCCAAGAAAGTCAACTTCTCCAATGAAAGCCCATCTGATTTGCACAGAGTAAGGATAGGCTCTGATAGGAAACAAACAGAGTCCAGAAGACAACACCACCTGCCACAACACAGGGGCTTCAACGGGAATGAGCAGAACAAGCTCCAACCACGAGGTCGTCAACACGCGAACAACCCTTGCAAGAAACAACTTTCACAACTGGGATCTTAGTTTTTCCAAATCTGACACAGACCTTCCAAACTCCACGACAAGGTCAACACAGAGGTTGCAAGCAAGTCACAAGAAATCCAGATTTCCTGGTTGAGGGACACGCCGTTAGTCTATTGGGAAGTGCAATCTACGTTCCCAATCAACCGACAACATGGAACCTAGCCCAGCGATAACACCACCCGACCGACCAACAGAAATCATCACCTTGCTTCAACTACAACGACCACTTGCACGACTCCCAAGAAGGAAGCAATTTGCATGATGTGGAACCTAGAGGGAAAAACAATGTTCCACACTCCCACGAAGCGAGAGACATTACTAAATGAGGGCCAACAACAGCTCTCATCCCAAGAGAGGTCTCCAAAAGATTCAAGGACACACCGTCTTATCGAAGGGACAACTCTAAGTACAAAATATGAACGCTGATTGAACAACTTGAGACCCACGAACGCTGGAAGGATCTCAACGCGAAGAACAATGGAGACGAAAAATATGGTCTAATCGAACCAAAACAACCTTCCCGAACAGATCAACAAGGAGCAGGATCGAACCACTATGATCCCTAACATACCAAGGCGCAGAGACTCCAAGATACGACAAAGGAGTCGAGGAAAATAATTTTCAAGACAGGATTCAGAACACGTCTGACAAGGAACATCACCGTCCCATCCATCAGACTTTTTGCACCAAACAACCACGACGCTCACAAAGGAAAAGAGCGTGACTTATGCGACTGCACCATCTTTGCAAAAGTGAATTTGAAACACACCGCCCTAGCAGAGAATGGTTCAAAACAAGAAAAACCGACATGGGCTAAAATGAGTCGAAACTGACAAAAATGGCAACGTCGAGTATCCACGGGGAATTCACCAACCACCAACACTGGATGTGGAATAGCGAAAATGCAAAAAGGCAATCATCATGGTCAAACAGTCTCCCAACAGAATGACCGACATAAGGATCGAGACCCTAGGATCCTCCATGATATCTAAGGCACAGAAACCCTTAGGCAAAAAAAAAAATTAAGAACAATTCCAAAGTGAACACTTGGATTTTGACGAACCAGAAGCATTGATGTCCTATCAGTCAGACTCCAACTTACAGAGCGGACGTGACAGTCATAAGAAACGAACGGGTGACCATCACGTCAACACGACCAAGTGTAGTCTCCGAAACACCCATCAAACGACTACAATTCTCAGACCAAGTGTTTCTAACAACCGACGCAGCGGTCTACATTAGCGCAAGAACGCATGCGGAATAGGCCCACCCAGAGACTTGAAAAAAGAGTCTCTAAACCACGAGAACGGATACAACACAAAAATGTTGTTGGGAAAACACACAGAAATTCCAATCCGAACTAACGTTTTCAAATAACCCAGACCAGCTCAGAAATCCACGAGGAACCGAGCTGCGAACAACATTTCAAGGCAAAGGTTCAAACTTAAACCCTCACAGGCCCACGCACGAGGGACAACCAAAAGGACTACAAACCCAAGCTTTTGATCTTAATTCCAAACCTCACAGACCCACACACGAGAAAGAACCCAATCGAGTTCACAGCTCGTAATCCAAAACAATTTCACTTAACGATCCACGAAGTGTACCAAACACTCACATGGATAGGGAAAAGATGGAGTCATCATCCAACAGACGACCCCTAGATGCCTTCCTAGTAGCATCTTGATTTATTTAAACCTTGACTTGGTGTTGGACAATTTCATGCATAGTAGACACATGTCTGACACTTTACACTACCAATACCTCAAGTGATCACTCCCATGAAGAGCGGAACCATGCTCTGATACCATAAAATTCTGTCACGACCCGAAGGCAGGCCGAACAGAATCGTCGGGTTAGGCAACCCAATTCTCGGAGAGAACCCAGTTACCCAGCCCAATGCGTGAATTTTATGTGAAAAACTTAATGGGAATAATACCAAGCCCAAATCCAATCACATGGATTTTGGCCCACAGAGTGATCAACTAGAGACATGATAGCATAATAAAGGAAAATACTGTGCAGGAGTTTAAATCAAGCAACACCAAACTAAAATCCCAACATACTAGGAACAGAGGGATTGAACCGACGAACCTCCACCCATTCACGGGGAGACCGCAACACCCATCGGGGAACACCAGCTTCGCCCAGCTACCACACGTGCAAAACTAGTGCACCGGATCTACACCCTAACCTAGGGAAAAATTTTAGTCTAAATGGTGAGTGACTAACTAAGTAGGGAAATCTATATTAATTGCAATGCATGTTAAAACCGTTTCCTCTTTTGAAAACACTTTTTATGTTTCTCATTTACCATACATGAATTTTAAACATTTAAAACTTCTTCATCATTTTATAAATCCGGCCCATGGCCCTCGATATGGCTTTATTCAAAACCCATTATATACATAGAAAACTATAATCACAAAATATACCAACATCGTTTTTTGCATAAAAACGTCATCTGTGAAAAAAGATGGTTACTTAATGACCCATCTACCACTCATCATCGAAAGGTGATATGATCTCTCGGATGTGCCGACGGACTGTAGCCACCGCCGATATGATCTGAATATCCAGTGCATAACCGAGTTTCCGGCGAACAAGTCAGTGACGACAAAACTCGCGCAACCACCCAGCACAGTCACAGAAAAGTGGCTATCTATCAATAGCAACACCTCATGAAGCAGGAAAGAACACCAATGACAGCGATCTGCAGATCCAGCACGTCACCTAAGTTGCTGGCAAACCATTTAGTGACAGACGCAACTCGTATAATCGAAGTAATAGATAAGATTTCCCCAAGATAGACACCTTCTCCCTAGAACCTCGGTGTCCCAAATTGATGAAGATTGTCGACGAGCAAGCTCAAGTCATCCAGCCAACTTGCCAAATAGAACGGTACTGTGATAGGCTAATCTTCGTGACTGACAAAATTGCCAACCCATGTGACAATACCCTGGCCAGGTTTAGAGGCTTGCAACCCAAGGAGGGGTCATCACCCTCCATCCAAATTTCCCACTTTCATGACTTGCAATCTGAGGACACATCACCAATGCCCCATCTTCTTTTCTTTCACTTCTAGGACTCGCAACTTGAGGACATTTCATGAATGCCCCATCATATTTCGCATGTAACGACCAATCTTCACACATCAGAAGATTGCACGAGGATAGCCTCGTGATGCTTTAGTGCTAGAATGCCTAAAGCATCAAGAAGATTCATCCTCCCAATTTACATAACCAATGTCAAACCTTCTCATAGTCGAAGGTTGACGGGATAGCCTCGTGATGCTTTAGCACGAGAATGCCTAAAGCATCAAGAGGATTCTTCCCCCCAAACATAGTCACAGAAATCACATCATCAAAATCTATGCGATTAGCAGCAGTAAACCATGTACAGAATGTAAACATGAGAAAACATACTAATAATAAAAACTGACGTACTGTCGAACAGTTCTCGTCGAGTTTTCAGGTGTGGTAGTCCACAAAATAATATTTTTGAAAACCATGATGCAATGCAGTGCAAAAAGTATAAAGATCCCTACCTCGATGGCGACTAGGAGACACTGACAAACTCGCTCCACGTGCTGTCGTCAGCAAAAAGGTCGAAACATCTGACACCTCTAGAACCTACAACAAGGTCGGTGTCAACATCCCAACAACTTAACATGGATAACAGACAAGTCTTAAACAATACTAAAATTCAGAACAGTTTCCAGGGTCAACTTCTAATTCCAACCTAGAAACCAAAACTAGGAATCCAAGAAAAGTCCCAAATCTTAACACTTAATAACATAAACAAGGTGGTATCAAAACTACCAGTTCTAGTGGACATGACAATACCACCCTAAGTTTAGCATCCTATCCTTAGTTTAATTTCCCGAAACGAAATCACAGTGTACAAGTCCTCCCCAGGTGTCACACCCAAATTTTTCGACCCGCAGAATTGGTACGAAACGTGTGATGGCGCCGAAGTCCCACTCCGACCAGCCTTCCCAAGCTCTTGCTCGTTGTGAATACAAGAACTTCACCCACAATTGTCGCCTTTTTGTAATGATCCGATCGCTTTACGGGAATCCCACTCCCAACCCGTTCTTTCTATTCTCAATAAAAGAACCAAGGAATACACTTTCTCCAAGGAACACCACACAATGCACAAGGATAGATCCACCTTTTTATTATGGATCGAACTCACTTTGCTTGGTGCCTCAAGGTCACTATTTATAGACTAAGTTATCCATCTAATCTCCTAGATTACAAAATGGTGACTTGTCTTCATCTCATTGGCTGAGTTTTGTCATCCTCCTCGATGGCTTCCTCTCATTGGCCGAGTCGCATCATCCTCATCGATGGCTCCTCCCATTGGTCGAGTTGCATCATCCTCCTCGATGGCTCTCTCCCATTGGTCCGTGTTGTGTCATCCCGAATAAGCCAATTTGAATGTTTGAATCCCCTGGATAACATTCAAATTCGAAAAGGATAAGACACATCATCTCCCGGGTGTGGCGTGCTCCCATTGGTTGGCTTCAAGTGCATCTTGGCCCCACATGGATTTGCTGCTTTAGCTGCGGACACATAAGCTTGAGATCCATCATTCTTGGATCGGATCTTATCCAAGTTTGAAATTCAAACTTGGAGCCTCATCCTCGCGGCCCAACGCTGGCGCGGCCCAGCGCGCTGTCTGAAGCCCGGACGGCTTTGTCCAGCCGCCACTTTGTCCCGATTAAAACCATCCTTTGTTCGAACTAATTTGTCCGAACACAATGCACGCCCAACATGCATTTGGGGAGGCCTCCCGGAAGCCTCCCATCGGGCCTAGCCCATTAGGCCCCATGAGAAAAGGGGCGTGACACCAGGCTTAACAACTAAGCAAGGCAACAAAAGAAACAAAGGACGATTCAAAATCAATAAAATGTCAGTCCCAATAATTAATCTTCAAAATAGGAGGTATAGTCATAGGGCAATCCAACCAAGACTGTAACCATAATTAAAACAGGATTAACAAGACCGGTTCTACACCTAACTTAGAGATAGAAATCCTCTTAGCAAGCATCATTTTTTTTCATCAATCATAGGCAACTACTCGAGTTTATTAAAACCGAATGTAAGCAATAACAACATCAAATAGAATCGAACTACAATCCCAAATTCAACTCAACAGATTTCTATTTTCAACAGTAGCAAAAAAAAAATGGAAAGGAAACATCCGGTCGAAGCCCAGCCATCAATCGACAACAAACAGAATGAAACTGGAATCCAATTAATCTAACACATGGCATTACCACTGAAACAAACCAATCGGTCTAAAATCCAAAATCACCGAAATTGGAGCCAGGACAGGGAAATCAATTGGCAGTTCCATCTAACAGAAAAGAGGCCGAGAGGACCAGAAAACGTGAAGAAATCATACCTCAATCGAAGAAAATAGCAGAAGAGAATCCCGAGCCGAGAAACCCTAATTCCCGAGCTCTCTGCCTCTCGGACGGACGACGAAATCACCGAGTCGACAGCCCTTGACAACCCATAGACACCGTCGGCCGGAATTGTCGATTCCAGTCTTTGCGAAGTCGCTCATTCCCTCGACCGACCCACCCTCCTCTCTTTCGCTCGGATGCTTCTCGCTGTCGAAGAAGGAAGAAGCCGAAGAACACGAGAAGGGCTTCTTCCGTTCTGATTTCTCTTTAAAAAAATCATTATATTATAAAAATTATAATTATAATTATATTTTAAATAATATATAATATACAATATATATAATCAATTTTAATTTAATTAAATTAGAAATCCGATTCACATTCTGACTCGTTTCAAAACATCGACCCAAAATAGTTTTTTAGCCAAAATAATTGACCTATACATTTCCGAAAAAAAAAAATTTGTCCACTCGAAAAAATCCAATTTGATCGTTTTAAGGAAAAACACACATCGCCGCTACGCGACAAAATGAGTCAACTCTCAACATTTGACCAAAAATTCACGAAAAATTTACCCGTGGCATTTTAAAATCATTTAAAAGTCTCATATTTTATACTCACAGATCTTTCTCACGGTTCTCCTACCTCTCACTCACTTTCGAACTCTCACGCACTGCTCTTTCACTCTTAAAATCACAGCAGTAGGAGACTGGCCTCCTCACAAACTCAAAACCCACAAGCCAGCTCTCACAAAAATTCAGCAAAGTAACCCCATGGTTTTCATCTGTGAATCCTCGTTCCTTCACTTCTTTATTTATAGGCCACCATCTTTGTCTCTTTAGTGTCTGAGTGAAGATAGAAGGTCAAAGGAGAGGGATGTTCCATTGTCCAGATGCGTACAACGTCGTTCCTTATGATTTACAGGCATCATTTTAACGTTTTCAAACGACTGTTCAATTTGACGACAATCATAATTGGTGGATGATCAAGGTAGATAATCATTTCCCATTGGCGATCGACCGCCAACCATTCAGAAAACTGCACATAATCAAGCTGGACGATCATGCCGGACGATCGGGTCCTCGCCATCCGACCGACACGATCGACTACCGAACCTTCTCTTTTTCAGAATTATATTTTGAATATATCGATATATATATATATATATATATATGTATCTTCATACTATCAACTTCTAATATTACTTTAACTTTAACTTCACCTACTAATTCTCCAATTTATAGATGTATCAATTCTTATATCACATAAACAAATCCTACTTTCAAAACTAATACTAAATTCAATATACTCCTAAACGTTAACAACCTTGTCATTCTCAACTTTTCTATATCCAATTATATCCAATAATATTTTCTCTTATCAATACCTTAAATAAAAACTTTTATCCATTATCTCCAATTTCACTGAACAATTCTCTATTATCTCCTAAGTTAAATAATCAAAGTGTGTCTTATTATCCTCAACAACTCAGGTACTATAATTCACTATTTTCCAAATACCTTTTCTTTTGACCAACACTTCAATTATTTAACTATCCATAAATTTGTCCCCCCATAATCAAGGTATATTCCATAATTCCTTCTCCGCCTTATTCTTTCCTAAATTTAATATACTTCAATATATTATAGGTCTTATACCTTCAACCTTATTATATCCAAGTGCATTTTTTCTTACTAATTCACTGACTGTCAATCACAAACCTAGTACTGATATCATCCTTTCTAATTCCAAATATCATCAACCCATTCTCCAATAACCTTAATCTTTCCTTAAGTTACTTAATCTTGAGTGTCATGGTTCACTTTATCCCAATATATTTCCCCTTTACTAACACCTTCAATTATCCAGGGATAATATAACACAATTCAAGGTATCACAATTCACTTCTTCCAATATGTTTCTCCTGACCAATATCTTAAATTGTCCAATTCAGCTCCTATCATCCCAAAATTATAACTTAAACTATGCATTCAACTCAACGAAAATTTGGGATATTATATTCCTCCCTCGTTATATAAATTTGTCTAGCGTAAATATCTTCCCGATCGTACAAAACACTAATTATAAGTATTTGTAGCATGAATTACCCAAAATGTAATTATTCAACACCAATATTTCATAACTCTTTCCAAAAGATACAGCGTTCCCACTTCTCAAAATATAATTATTTAACGAAATATAATACGCATCAGAGTCATTTGATCTTCGTTCCTATCTATTGCAGGAGAAAAAGCCTATGTCAAATTCTCTTTCCTTTCATCTGACAGTGTATGACAAATTTTTGCAATATGTCAAACTTTGTTGCATTGGAAGCATCGCCCAGATCCAGTCATACATTCACCCTTATGACTTTTCTTACACTTCGGGCATTGAATGACTCGTAAATTCTTAGCATTTTCTTGGATACGCTTCTCATTTCCTTGTAACTCATCTCTAATGAAAGGTCTCTTTAATCCTCTTATCTCTAGTTAGTCTCCTATCAGCAGTTGAGATTGCATTTTAATTCGTACGTTTCTATTCCGCCACCAAATTTCATGACTTGGAACTTTGCGTCCTCAACTTTGAGGGCTTTTGCTACAATGTTCGTATAAGATATTCCTTGAGTACCCAAAATCTTCACACCTTGATAAATTTCTAATTTTAGTTGAAAAAATTGATGAACCTTGTGTTCATTATTGCTTACTAAATGCTAGGCAAACCGCGCCAATGCTTCAAAATTGCGCACATAATCCAAAACTATTTCTTTCTGATGAAGCTTAGTAAACCCTACCAACTTACCCATCCTTGTAGTGCAGTTAAAGTACTTGTCCTAAAAGATTTCCTTAAATCTTTCCCACTTTTAAAGCACTGTCCAATACCAACTCTACATTCACCATAATGCTTCTTGTTACACCTTGAACAAAGTCCAACATGAAAATTTCCAATCAAAGCTGCATCAAGTTCATTCCTCGCACGTTTATCATTTGCAGACTTACCTTCATTGTCAAATGTCCCCTTCACTCCTTGTGGTTGTGTTTGACTATTCTTTTTCAGCTTCTGATCCATTTCCTTCTGTCTAATACTTAGCATCTCTGCCTCCTCGATCTCCAAAGCTTTTGTTACTATCCTAGAGTATGGCACATCTTCTATATCATATATCTTAATTCCTCGATATATCTCGGCCTTTAATCCTTGAACGAACAGGTACACCTTAAGACCATTGGTAGCTACTAAGTGTCTAGCAAATTGAGATAGCGCCTCAAACTTCAATAACCCACCTAATTTCTAAGTCTAAGCAATTTTGTGAAAATACATATCAAGGAAAATATTCTTCAATTGTGTCCAAGTTATTTCTCTTATGTCCTGAGTTGTCTTAATAGTGACTCACCAAAATCGAGCATCCATCATCAGCATGAACACATCGCAACTAACTTTCTTTTGTTCTTCAACCTTCTCATGTTCGAATATACTCCCCACCATGCGAATCCATTCCTCTGCACCCATTGGATCAGAGATATCACCTTCAAGGTATGATAGCTTCAGTCATCAAAACCTCTCACTTCCTAATTATTTAGGAACCAATAGTTGTTGGTTTCACTGTTCTTCCGATTCCCTACTCCGTTCCATAAACCGAATATGGCGCTCTAACACTTTTGCTAATCTACTAATCATTGTGTCTCTTTGATCTACATTCTGAATTGCTTTTCCATCCATTTTGTTTCTACCTTTTAACCCAACAATCTAATTATTTCTTTATTAATTATTTTGTAAGGTAACGATTACTTTCAATATGGTATACCTATCCATCTGCCTTATTCTTAAGGTTTTAGAATTTTATTTTGTTTTATTTATCATTTTTCCCCTGGTTTTCCTTGTCATTCTATTTTCCTACAATAGTGTTGTACTAGTTGTTTCAAAGTATTAACTAGTTGTCCTACGAAAATTATATCAGGAAGCACTTAGACTTATTACATTCTTTATGCTAGCATATAGTCAAGAAAACCTATAATCTATACATAACACAACCTATAGTCTATATATAACACAAATGACAGAGTCTATCAACTTATAAAGTAAAGCATACTTACAGTCAATGAAGTATTTTCACGTTGTGACTTGTGCTGGTAGTCAGTATACAGAATCGATTTTAAAACCCAGGAACTCTGATACCATTTGTAACATACCAGTTATTCTTACAATTTAAAACTTATAATTTTGAAGACTTTTTCTTTTAAAATCACAGCGGAAGACTTTTCATTTGAAAACTAGTTCAGTTAAGAAGTATATAATTAAACTTCTTTTCATTAAACCGTTTATTACTGAAAACATGTCATATTGTAAAGCTTTGAAACATTTACAACAACAAAAGACTTGTATTTACAGTACCAAAAGAATTAAACACACTTTGAAAACCTTCTTAATAAAATGAAATACTATAACAAATGTTTACTTTCCTAAAAAACGTTATTACCAATTATTACATTTCTTCTTTAATCTTTTAGCCTAACCAGCCACCAAGCTTGCAACGTACAAATGTCTCATCAATAGCATCAATCCTCCACCCAATGCATACCTACATCACAGGACCTGACTATGAGCTTAATGCTCAGTAAGCAGTATAAAAGTAAAACGTGCTCATGCAATACTATTCAAACACATACCGTTTTCTGTTTTGTTTATCTGTCTTTTACCGTTGAGTTTTCCTTTACTATTGAGCTTTCCTTTAAATATCTCTTTTATTACCCTCTTCATGTTTATTCACGTTTGGGTGAGAACAACCTCTTCAGTCTCCGAACTCACCACATGGATTTGTTTACGTTTATTTACATTTGTGGTTAGAGCAACCTCTTAAGTTTTCGAACTCACCCACCCGTTGGATGAGAGCAACATCTTCAGTTTCTGAACTCACCCAAACAAGCTTGTTTTCATTACAATTAGGGGTGAGAGCAACCTCTTCAGTTTTTGAACTCACCCACCCGTTAGATGAGAGCAACCTCTTCAGTTTCCTAATTCACCCAAACGAGCTTGTTTATTACATTTAATTGGGTTACATTTGCATTTTCACGGATCATAGGAACAATGGTGCGAACAAATAATTTTATCTATCGTGTCTGTTATCGTAACCTCAAAATGTGCACAATTTCCTAACTATAGAACTTGACTTAAATCTAATAAATATACAATTCATACAAGCAATTATTCAACAATATATTTCTAATTATAACATAACCTATACATCTAGTAAACAAGCATCAAACAAACACCCCCTAATTCCCATGATGTAGGCTCTTTCGGAAAAAAAAAAAAAAAAACACATGCAATACTTCTTACATGGAGTCCTTAGCTTTAAAGAGTTAGCTCTTAAAGTTTCTTCTCTTCAATACCTATTCACAATTAGATAATATTTACATATCAATAATAATTCTCAAAAAAATATCCTCTATCCGCAAGTTACAAATCAAACACTTCAAGGATCATTAAAAACACATAACTATTACTTAACATGGCATCACTTACTATATCATATCCTCCACAATTTAGCGATATAAAACCCAACCACTAATCCAATAACCACATATCCTTATAGAGAGCATGAAAATCAAAACATTCTTCAACGTCTAATAAAATAACACCTTAACCAATTAATATATTCAGAGTCTAACCAAACCCGCTAACAATCTCTGCCGCATAGAATCATGCAAACCCACATCCTTACGGTAAGCAACACAATATCCAAAATATGTATACATCTAATACTGCCCAATGGTTAACAACAGCATTGTAATTTACAAACCATGCTATTGCTATTCACAAACTCCCTCTCGGTTTTTTTTTCTTCTCTGACTAAACTTCACTTTACAACAACTTCTTGCTCAAACCCTCTCTCTCAGAAACCCAGAAGCACATCTCTCAGAGCTTCACAACCTCATAGTCATTTTCCCAAAAAACCAGAATACCCTCACAGTCTCTCATTCAAAAACACAAAATCTCACTACCTCACAGCTCTTTCTCACGGTTCTCTTTCCTCTCACTCACTTTCAAACTCTCACACACTGCTCTTTCACTCTTAAAATCACAGTTGTGGGAGACTGGCCTCCTCATAGACCTAGAACCCACACGCTAGCTCTCCCAAAAATTCAACAGAGTAACCCCATGGTTTTCATCTATGAATCCTCATTCCTTCACTTCTTTATTTATAGGCCACCATCTTTGTCTCTTCAGTGTCCGAGTGAAGACAAAAGGTCAAAGGAGAGGGACATTCCATTGTCCAGACGCGTACAACGTCGTTCCTTTCGATTTCAAGGCATCAGTTTAATGTTTTCATAGGACTCTTCAATTAGACTACTATCATAATTGGCGGATGATCGAGGTGGACGATTTGCTCCCATTGGCGATCGACCGCCAACCATTCAGAAAATTGCATATAATCACGCCGGAGGATCGGGTCCTCACCATCCGACCGCCACGATTGACCACCGAACCTTCTCTTCTTTAGAATTATATTTTGAATATATCAATATATATATATATGTGTGTGTGTGTGTGTGTGTGTGTGTGTGTGTGTGTGTGTGTGTGTGTGTGTGTGTGTGTGTATCTCCATTACTATCAACTTCTAATATTACTTCCTTTAACTCTAACTTTATCTACTAATTCTCCAATTTATTCATGTATCAATTCTTGTATCACATAAACAAATCCTACTTTCAAAACCAACACTAAATTCAATATACTCCTAAACGTTAACAACCTTGTCATTCTCAACTTTTCTATATCCAATTATATCCAATAATATTTTCTCTTATCAATACCTTAAATAAAAGCTTTTATCCATTATCTCCAATTTCACTGAACAATTCTCTATTATCCTTAATTCTTCTCCTAAGCTAAATAATCTAAATGTGTCTTATTATCCTTAAACTCTCGGGTACTATAATTCACTATTTTCCAAATACCTTTTGCTTTGACCAACACTTGAATTATCCAACTATCCATAAATTTATCCCCCCATAATCAAGGTATATTCCATAATTCCCCCTCCACCTTATCTTTTACTAAATTTAATATACTCCAACATTTTATAGGTCTTATACCTTCAACCTTATTATATCCAAGTGCATTTTCTCTTACTAATTCACTGACTGTCAATCGCAAACCCAGTCCTGATATCATCCTTTCTAATTCCAAATATCATCAAACCATTCTCTAATAACCTTAATCTTTCCTTAAGCTACTTAATCTAGAGTATCATGGTTCACTTTATCCAAATATATTTCCCCTTTATTAACACCTTCAATTATCCAGGGATAATATAACACAATTCGAGGTATCACAATTCACTTCTTCTAATATATTTCTCTTGACCAATATCTTAAATTGTCCAATTCAGCTCCTATCATCCCAAAATTATCACTTCAACTATGCATTTATCGCCACACCATTGCGGTTTAGTACATGAACCACGGCGGGTCATAAAAAAGGTCGTGTTGTTTTTTTAAAACTATGGAGCCTCAGCGGTTTGTTTACGAACCGCCGCAACTCGACATTATGGCGTTGAACAGCAAACGTGACAGCGATGTTAGCAGCGACATTTTTCCATAGTTCAGTGATTAATTTGTTAGCAAAAAAAGAATAATGGTTGACTTGTCATTGACTGCAAAGGATGATGGTTGGTTTGTCATTTTCCCATATATATATATATAGAGCACAAGAATTAACTTAAAAATAAGTTTTATGAAAAATGGTGTTACATTAACTCCGAAATGTTAGTTGTCTATTTTGCTCTTCATTGTTAATGGTCATTTCATGGCTCTGGATTAGTTCATTGATTGGTTTTGCTGGATACTCCAATGGTTGCATCTGCATGATTATTATTTCTGCTATGCAATGCTCACTCTGTGGCTGTAATGAAATAAGTTATTGACTCTCTAATTGGACATGTCTGGAATGTACTCTGTTAGTTTGCGATTTGTTTCTTGCATGGTTCTGTGTGTTTCTCTCGAGTTTAGCCTTCTGATGTTTAAATTATCACTCTGTTGGATATTGTTTCATATTATTTTTGCCTTGTCTGTTTCATGCTATGTCTGATGCTCTTCCACATTCTCCCTTTGTTTAATTCTTACTATGTTAATATTATTGTGATGTTTATGCATGTTTCTTCCTTGTTTATTCCATGCTATCACTAGGATTGGTTCTATTAAATTAAGTGCGTTTATTCAATGATGTTGACTTACCTGTTATATGACATTGATATAATGTTGTGAATATTGCGTTGCACTGACAAGCATCATGGATAGAAACACTTAGGAATGTCATATTTGGGCTGGCATTCACATGCATTTCACTAGAGAGATCGGACTAAATGAATATAATGGTAATATGGGGTTGGGGAGGTAGTTCGGATTCTAACTGGGAGACTCGAGATTAAACTCTTCCCTCGTCGAAATGCGAGAGCCTGTCTCTTGAGGGTTAGTTTCTAACCAGGAATTATTCTCCTTGTGGGAAATATTCCCAATGTCCCAGCTTAATGTATGAGTTAACCATATGAAACTGTGAGTAAAGACAGATTGAGTGGATTCCTTTCTGACATAGTCAAATATATGCAAGCATCATACTGCATCTTACTTCTTGTTGAGCGTTAGGCTTACAGTTTGCTTGTGGTGTAGGTGACGATCAGGATACAAACATTATACCTGAGGGACGTGCATTTCAGGATGAGCACCTGTGTTACCTAGTGGAGTTGACCTGAGAGGTTTTGGCTCATGAGAAGTAAAACTGGGATTTTGAAACAGTTAATGTTTTTGGGAATTATGAAACCTTGCGAGCGTTTCTCAAGCCTCACTCTTGCTAGAACTCCCACTTCTCTCTTGGTTTCACTCTCTCTCTCTCTCTCTCTATCCCTTCTCCTCTAGTTAGTGACCGAAACAAGGAAATAAGGTTTCCCTTATACTTATAAAAAAAAAAATCAACTTTTATTACAACGCGGTATGATGCACCACCTATAGGCAACTCTAAAAGTTGTGAACAACTGGAATGAAATTGTTTTACAGATTCTATTCAAACTTTGACGATAATAAAAATAATCCAAATGGAAGGCTTTTGACAGGATTTTTTGACTGGAGTTCCAATTAAATGTTTAGAAAATACCCTCAAAGTTTTATAGACTAACTCATTATGGAAATAAAGTTATGGCTGCATAAGTGAGAGGTGCTCTAGAATCAGATATGGTAAGAATATAGTTTTGTGGGGCAATTTCGAGATGGATAAAAATAAAACAAATGAACGAATTTTGACATGAAATTTGAACCACGCAGCAGGCAATATGTGAAGAACAAATCTTTAAAATATCATGAAAAAATGCATACAAAAAATGAAGTTATGGACGAAGGGTTGCAAGTTGGTCCGAATAGGCACCTAGACTGTGCCTATTGACTTCAATGGCCTTCAATGGTGGAAGCACTCCAACTTGGGTCTTAGCGAGCTTTCTATTCCTCTGCTGGTGATGTCCATCTCTAGAAAAAGATGGAGAAAGGCATAGCAATAAGAGAATTCACCAAAAACTCCCAAAAAATGGTGAAACCAATTTGAAAACCAAACTCAATTGGATATCACCACCAAATGAGAAATGCTCAAAAAGGGAAGGGAAACTTCACACTTCAAATATGTTCTTTAGCTGAAAAATTCATCCCCTAGGGCAGACCTTAGAGAGGGTTTAAGTACCCCTCACAAAATTAGGGGCAGCTTCCAAAAGACAACTTACCAAAATACCCTCACAAACACACATGCTCAGCTAGACATGCCCTAACCAAGTGACACCAACAATTGACTATTAAACTTAACATAAAATAAAAAAATAATAAACCATAAATAAGTTATTAAATCTTGCATGTAGTAATGATATAATGGATGATCCTTCAAGGTTTGTCTTCAAATTGAATTGGGCTTCAATACCGAGTAAGTGAGATTAGGCTTCATTAACAGAAAACAAAGCTCTTTGTTCGTGGACCTTTTGGCATAGCAAATAAACTCTAATATTAATGCAAGACCCCCTTCTAGAAAGCTTGAGAAGTGAGCTACAATCTTCATGAAGCACACTTTTTGATATAAGATCTTGAAGATAGCCAAATAATCTAAATACTGCTCGAAGGCCAGATTGTCGATAGTTTTGGATTGTCCAACACTTCCTCTAAAGTTGTACTTGTTTTTCCATTTATGCTTGATCTTGAATAGCTTCAATATATATTTGGAGGCTTGATGAATGTAATTCAACTTCTTTCTTCTTTGAACACCTACAAAATAAACCCTCAAAATATCATTAGAGAATCTTCATCCTCAATTGTAGATAAAGGGAATCAGTGGCACATCACGGTAGCACCCAATTTCACCAGTTTGATCATTTGATCAAAATTTCACACTAGCTGCTACACAAAAAAATTACACGTGAAATTTATTATTACAAAATTTGTAGTTTTTACAAATTACACTTAACTATAAGTAATTAAGGTTATTTTGAAATTATGTATAAATGGAAGGTTAAAATAGTAATTTGGGAATGAAAGAATGGAAAAAATGGTAATTTTACCATAAGAATATTCTAGAAATAGTGAGAAGGCTGAACACTTGGCAAATTTTTGGTGCTGATCTAAAGAGAAAAGGAGATAGGAAAAAGGGAGAGGAGAAAGGGGAGAAAAGAGACGCTGAGGGAGAAGGAGTGAGAATTGAATTTCAAAACTTCAAGCAACTTTGTTCTATACATCAAGATGATTTTTTTAAGCCAAGAACCAAAATGTGAAAGCGAGCTAAGAAGGAGATTCAAGAGATAAGAGTTCTACTCTGTGTGATTTCTTTAAACTACGCTTATGTTGCATAGTTTAGGTGAAGAAAAGTGTATTATGTTGTTGCATAAGGATATTCTTGGTTGATATTGGTTTGGTTTCGCTGAAGTTTGGTTGTAGTGATAGAAAGAAAGCATGAAATTAAAATGCTTTGAGGGTTAAGAGAAGTACCTTAAAGATTTTCTAAACTATGTGGTTACTAAATAGTTTGGTTTTAAAAACTTGGTTTATGGAATTAGATGATTATGTTTAATATAATCTTTGGTTAGTTTATGCTGGCATTGAAGTTTGGTTATATTATGTTGCAAACATTGGAATTGATATTTTAGTGGTTGTTGTGTAAGTAAATCTAACATTTAGAACAACAAACCTAGGATCTATTGCATGACATAGGTGGAGATAGATAGCTTGGAAATTATGTGCCACTGATTATGGTGGCTAATTTGGAATTGTTTGTTTTGTCATGGGTATGTGTAAATCATGCTTGGAAACTCGAAAAAACAGTTTATGGGCACTGTTGCACTCATTCCGAGTGTGGCTACTCCTATTCTCAAGTTGAAAATCAATTTAGGATAGTTTATGAGTATAGTTGCACTAGATTGGAGCATAGTTGCCCCATACTAGGTGCACAATGCCTAAACGGGGTGCTTTGATACAATGTTTTCTCATTTTAAGATGCAATTTGTCCCTTCTTTTAACATTATTTTTGAACATGATCGAACACCAAAATACATGCTCTAACACATCAAAAAGTGTTGTGATGAACAAACAAAACATCATTTATTTTCATACATTAGTAATGCATGCATGAAAATTGCATTGTACGATACTAAAAAATGTGCATCTATAAGAAAACAAAAAAATTTACACAATTGATAACATGTGAATCAAATTTTAATGTATGACCATTTGGAGTGGGAGATCAACTTAATTTTTTCCTTGGGTTCTTATATCTAAACCTCAATGTGCAAGCAAGGCTTGGGTTCTACAGCCATGCCGGAGAAAGACTAGAAATCTGTACTGATATGTGGTGGTCGTGCATTTAACGTTTAAGAATAGTTTACACTATTGGTAACACTTGAACCCAATGGTTAACCTTTCCTACTTGTGTGTTGAGTGTACGACTATATTTTGGATTGGGAGATCAACTTAATGTCCTCCTCAAGTTCGAAATTCCAAACTTCATTGAGGAAATTTAGGCTTGGGTTCTACAAACATGCTAGAGAAAGCCCAGAAATCTATAGTGTTATTGTAATACCACAAATTTTTGGTTATGTTAAGCCTAGAATGATAATGTTATTATTTGAGGATAATTAGAGTTATGTTAGGTGGATATGGTATTGAATTAGTGATGGAGGGTTGGAAATGGTTAAATTAGTGGGGATTAACTATGAGGAGTGGTCGATCAAAAAAAGTGTTTTGTGGTTGTTCGAAGGATCGACCGGTTTCTTTAGGAAATGTGAAGGTTTTGTGGATGGCAGTCGATCATGAAGGTAAGGCGGTCGATCACAGTTTACTCAAAATATTACAATGGCGAGCGAAATGTTGAGCGGTCAATCGTGTGAATGCGTTGGTGATCGACTGGCTCCTCCAAGTTTCTAATTTGCAATCGATCAGGGCAAGTATTGCGGTCGATCATGAACGTAGCAAACTTTTGCAGATTGTAGCCATTTTGGACCCGGTCGATCGTCCACTAGAGGGTGATCAACCGATTGTTCTGGAAAATCGACAGAGTTGAAATTACACTGTCTCTCAGTCGATCATGGTAAGGAGTGATCGACCGGGGAAGCTCAAGAATTGCCTAGAAAATGACTTCTGCCACATTTTCACTGGAGGATAGGTGGATTACAGGTGGAAGCTTGGTTGTGCACCACCTCTCCTTATAAAGTCTATAAGGTTTCAGATGGAGGTCATGTAGGAAAGCCTTTTGAAGTTCCCAGGTTTTCTCTCAGAGCATTTTCCTCTAGAGTGAGTGAGCTGCTCCTGTGCGTCAAGTTGCTATTGTGCAAGGGAAGGAGATTCCGCAAAGGAGCTATGAAGAAGGTAAGAGATAATGTTTGTGTTTTTCCAGAGGTAGCCTGCATCACAAGTTTAGGGTTGCTATGTTGTTTGTCAATGAATGTAGTTGTGAAGAATGTTATTCTGCTGATGATAAGTTGCTTTTAGCTACTGCCACTCACTACTGAATGTTCTATTGGTCAATGTTTAACATAGTAATTATGCGATTTTTTGTTACCTATTATGTATGATAATGATAAACAATGAAGTGAAGAAAAATATTGATGAGTAATGTTATGCTGGTGGGCATTGAGAATGGTCACTTAAATCACTTAAAAATAATAATGATGCTTGTAGTTAAGGATAAATACCCTGTTAATTAGACTATGTTCTTGGGTTAAGTTTATCAGTTTGATGAACACTGTGAGAATAATATCAGTTTGATTGAATTTGTCCCATCTATTCTATTTTGATAAATTGAAATGGTTGGCTTATTCCATGTTGCTTACTGAAGGAATAAACAGTTGAGAATTGAATAAAAAATTGAGAATTTCACTCTAATGAATTTAATTTGAGTTCCATTTAATTGCAATGGTTGAGGCTAATGTATGAGCATCCATGACATGCATCATGATTAGCAATGAGTAGATATGCCATGGTGGGATTGGCATTTACATGCATTGCACGAGAGAGAAATAGATTAAATAAACATAAATAGGAGTTGGAGGTTGGGGAGATTAGTATCGGATCTACTTTGGAGAACTACGAGACGATGTATCTCATCCCTCGTCGGGATCAAGTGACAATTCTGTCAAGGTTAGATCTTGAGGATGCATCTATTCTCTTCATTGGAAAATCTACAACGTCCTGGATTATTATGAGACTGTGATTAAAGAATGGAAAAGATAGGTTTTTTCTAACATAAAAGACATGAGCATGCATACATATTTCATTTTATCTCTTACTGGGCGTTAGGCTCATCAATTGCTCTTGTGATATAAGTATGCCTGATATCGAAGAGAGAAGTAGTTGATGAAGGATTTGACGGTTAGATTGTGCTAGTTAAACAAAACAGGAGCGGTTGATGAAAAAGGGTTTTGTTTTATATGACCAAAATGTATACTCGAATAGTAAAAGAAAAGAATTTTATTACTAATATTTTCCTTTCGTTTTCAAAAGATTTTAAAAAGGAAGGTCTTCCATCGTACTTTTAAAGTTTAAAAGGAATATGGAAATCAGGTTGTTACAAATATGTGGTGGTCATATATATTGTAAAATAAGAGTAAGTCTTGGGCCCTACACCTATGCTAGAGAATGCTCAAAATCCTGTAGTGTTATGTGAAGGACATACATATCAAAAAACAACAACTACAAAATTATTGACATAAATATGAAATGTCAATTGTACAAAATGTTCTAACAAACAAACAAACAAACCATGCATTGAGCCATATACAATTGCTTGAAATATAAATGAATGAATGAATCATGCATTGGACTGTAAACAATTGCATGGGGTAGAATTCTATCAGTGAATAAATTATGCACTTGATCATATACAAGTGCAAGGAATTATTTGACATAGTATACGCACAACTTACTATGATTTATGGGTGAAATATATCACCACTAATGATACTCACTACATATCATTGTGTGAAGGATTTAAAGTCAAGTGCATGGGGTAAGATGCACTTGAGGATAATATGTGGATGGTGTTATTGCACATGAGAAAATGTTAAATTTACTTATGATATCTGAAGTTATAGACCTAAAGCATAGCTATATATGCACTATACACTTCTTACATATAGAGAAGTGTGACACGTAAATGAGGTAAAACAATCATTACAATATGACATATCATATACAAATCATTGTATAAGGATAGGAATCAAGTGCATGTGGTGAGTTGCACTTGAGCTTAGTATGTGGATGGAGTTGGGTACACATGACATTGGATATATTTAGGATATGATCACTTATGTAACACCCAAGAAAAAATAAGTATTTTTGAATTAGAGAAAATTATAATATTAAAGGATAAATAAACTAAAAATTATAATGTTTTAAAAATTGGAAAAATGTCCATGGCAGCTAGGCAAAATAAAATAATGTTGTATTAAGAGAATTGTGGAGGAAGGACATCCGTTGGGATTAGGAGTAAGGTTGTTATGTTTTGAGAAAAGAAAATGATAATCGTTGGATTAATTAATAAAGAGATTGTAGCCGTTGGATTAAGAAGGTGGAGTAAAAAGATGTTTCCACGGAAAGATGCCTTGTGGAGGATAAAGATGCTTTGCGGGAGAAAGGATTACCATCAGATTAAATAAATAGAAGAATTGTAGCCATTAGATTAGAAGGCGGAATAGAAAGATGCTTCTGCTGAAAGATACTTTGTGAGAGAGAATTGATATCGTGTTGTAACATCCTCAATCCTCATAGTGCAATATTGTCCGCTTTTGGCCAAAACTCATATGGTTTTGTTCTTGTGTTTAGCCCAAAACATATTGTACTAGATAAGAAGGAGAACCCTACTTATGATTTTGTTCTTGTGTTTAGCCCAAAACATATTGTACTAGATAAGAAGGAGAACCCTACTACTAAACCATGCATTTTTCTCTCTCACAAGCGATGTGGGCTTGTGCACCCCTACTTATATGGGTCGAACCCTCACATGGGTAATCCTGACCTTCACAGGGCAGGCTGCTACAATTTCTCCCCCTTAGAGGCTCGGCATCCTCGTTGACTACATTTCTGGTTGGGCTTTAGCTCCGATATCATTTGTAACGTCCTCAATCCTTCTAGTACAATATTGTATGCTTCAAGTAGAAGCCCACACAGTTTTGTTCTTGGGTTTAGCCCAAAACACGTTGTACTATGTAAGGAGGAGAACCCTATTTATAAACCATGCATTTTCCACTCTCCCAAGCAATGTGGATTGTGCACCCCCACTGATATGGATGAGACCCTCACATGGGTCATCCTGACCTTTATAGGGCAAGCTACTACACGTGCAGAAAGAAGAAAGGCTATCGGATCAAATATTAGGATTTAAGGAGGACCGTTAGATTGGGGAAGATTCTTCTATAGATGGGAAAGATTCTTTCAGAAGGGAAAAGAGTCGAGCATGAGGGGAAAATGTCATCGTTTTGCATAAGTAGCGTGCATTGAACAGTGGAACCATGGGAGTATAGACACTTGTGGTTGGGAACGCTTCCGCGGTGAACAGTAAATGTGTGGAGTATAAGTATCTGTGGAAGGGATTTTATCCACGGGATGATGTGGCGATCATTGATTGGCGGATACAAAAAATATTTGCTGAAAAGATGCTATATGAAAGCAAATAGATCCACTGTGGATGTGCAGGCGTCCGCGAATGTGGGAAAATTTACAACAGGGGATTTTTAAGGAAAATGCTTTCAAGACTAATTGGGAATTTAACATAAAACTCTGATCCACCTATTCACAATGAATTAAGATGATGATAGTGCTTACAATTTCAACTTGGGTAAATAGTTATAGTGGTCAATTGTGATTGATAGAAAGGATGACTCACGAGGTAAAATCACCTACATAAACTTCTATAAATATAGGGGTTTCTGCTCTTCAAATGAAAGGCAAAGAGCCACGGTTTCCAGCTCCTCTCTAAAGTGTGAAGTATTCTTTGAAGGTTAGTAAGGTATGTTTTAAGTTTAAGTGAATTATAAATTTAAGTGGTGAAGAAATAAAAATTTCTAAGGAGAAGGAAAATAGTTCAGATTCCGTCATAAAACCATAATAGTTCTGTGCACCAACCTATTTGAATGACTTACAATTAATAAACTATTTTGGATATGTTTTTGGATAATTAAATGGATATTTGGACAAGTTATGAATTTTGGACGAGGTGGAAAAACAATGAGATAAAACTAACTACTGGTAATAATAATACTTTGTTTGGAAGATATAAACATAACAAAAGTGATTGGATTTGTAAGCTAATTTGACATGATTACTTGAGGAAAATTGTAAATTGGCCAAAGTGGAAAATATAAATGATATGGAGATCTAATGAATATACGAATACTAATCTATTTTCTTATATTTGAAGGTTTCAACTCAAGGAAATAATTCATAGTCATTGTTAGTTAAGATCTCAAAGTAAGAAATCACTGCATGTACTTGGCTTGACGGCCTACATCACAAGATGTTAGGATTTATGTAATATGATAGCTATGATTATTGGGTTGATTGAGGATTTGTTATGTTGTAAAATACAAATGATTACGATAATATGTTGTTCAAAGATGTGATGATTCATTATTGCTCGAGGTTATGTTATGATTATGTTATTATTAATTAAGGTTATGTTATGATTATTCATGCAACATATATTAAAAAAAAAAGAACCATACATATAAGTAAGAAAGATAGAAAAATTAAAGGATATACTTGAGTTCATTAATTTGATCCTGATTGATGTCAAGACAAACCAGCTAATGGTATGAGGTCATTAAGCATTGATGTGCATGACTGCTAGTGAGTCTTTGATTGATGTCAGGACGGATAATCACTAGCAAAACTTTTAATTGATATCGTAGCTGATTTTACCATAGGTGATAGGTCATCGTGTGTTGATGTGCATGGCAGTTAATAGGTGATTCATTTGATGTCTAATCTATCAAAAGATGTTTTGCATTGATGTTCATGACCGTTAGTGAGTCTCCAATTGATGTCAGTATGGATAATCACTAGAAAATCTTGCGATTGATGTTGAAACGGATTATACATGAAGAACAATAAGAAAGAATAGAAAGCAGAGAAAGAAATTGAAATGCAAATATTTTTATCATATTTATATTTCTCATTACTTACTAAGCATTAGACTCATAAATGAATCTTGTGATATATATAAAATTGGATAAAGAGAATGATAACAAAGGACCACGCAGTTGAAGGAGCATACTCGCGAAGAGTGCTTGGAGTTGTTACAACAAATTTAATTTATGGAATGAGACACTTTTCTAAAAAGAAAATGATATGTAATAATTGATAAATGTTTTTGTTTATGGTTACAAAGTTTAAAAAAAGTCTTCTGCTACTCTAAAGGAAAAGAAATAAAGGTTTAGAAAAATTAAATTACAAAGAAAAATGGGAAAAGAAATCGGGACGCTACAACTTATGTCATATGCCTAAAACATTAATACATATGCACCATAACTTCTTACAAATAAAGAAGTATGAAACATAAATGGGATTAAACATAAATTAGAAATGTCTAGATAATGATATTAACACATAGAACATGGGACATGTGGGATCATGAGTGGTTGATTAAAGTTAAGAATGAGATTAAGGTTAAGAAGACTAATCATGTAAGATATTAATACATGATTAGATGTGATATTTGTATTGTTTATTTAATCATTAGATTAAGATTCTTGTTGGGCTTATAAAGCTCATTATATCATTCCTCTATTTTTCAGGAACAGTTGGTTGCAGCTCAAGAGATAAAGGTAAAGGCAAACTAGTTTAAAGAGTTTGGCACAACATATGAATAGAAGATTACTTTGTTTTATCCTTTCTTGTACTTTAGTTTGGTACGACCCATATATATATAAATAAATTTGGGATAAAGTTTTGTATGTAATAAGACTTCTAATTAATTGTAGGTGTGTGATATGAATAAAACGGCTTTGCAATATATATGGTTATTGATAGTTTTTTATTAGTGCATGTTTAATCTTTATTATTCATTATGCTTGAAATGCATGTTTCGATGTAAGAGCCTTTGTCCCTATTTTAGGACAGGGTGAGCTCAACTGTGCATCGCATTTCGGCTAGACTATGAGAGTTAACCATGTGGATCCCTCGCCTTCCACTTCAGGAATCCAAAGTTGGGATCCATAAGGATCGAGCCCTCACAGTGGTGCATCTAAGCATGCCACTACTTATCTCAATGATCTATCCCTTCATATGCCATATGAAATCAGTGATGCTATAGTCATTGACAATTGTACAAGTCTACCCATAACTCACACTTGTTCTAACTCTCTCTCATTCAACTCACACCTTTCTTTCAAAGAATGTTCTTTGTGTTCCATATATGCAAAATAATCTCATTTCAATAATTTTAATTATCCTACAAAGAACACTTCTATTGAATTTTCTTTCTCATTCTTTTTTTGTGAAGGATATTCCCGCAGAGGCAACACTTTTTTAGGGGTGAACCAAAAATGGTGTGTATGCATGGCTGCCTTCTCCACATAGTCATCTCCTATAATAGTATTTTCTAATATTAAAATGAATTCCTCTACATGACATTATCGTCTCGGTCATCCTTCTTCACCCAACCTCCAAAATTTTATATACAATCACTCCTTAGGTTTATTGTGCACCCCTACTAGTATGGGTCAGACATTTCACTTGGGTTATCTTTGCCTTCACAGGATGAGCTACCACAATCTTCCCTCAGAGGCCTGACATGCTCATCGGCCACACTTCTAGTTAGACTTTATCTCTTATATCATTTGTAACATCCTCAGTCCTCCCCATACAATATAGTCAACTTTGGGTTGAAGGCCATGCGATTTTGATCTTGAGATTAGCCTAAAACATGTTGTATTAGCTAGGGAGAAGAGCTGTACTTATAATGTAATATCTTATAGAATGGAGTGACCCACCCCATTTAACACCGTTGAAATTTGAAGGTGGTTTCCCCCCCAATTTAGCCAAGTTTCTCCCCTCCTCTTCAATGCTCTTGGTCCCTCTTCCATTTTTTTTAAAGACCAAGCACATCTCTTCTCTCTACATTTCCATTCTACAAAGAGAAGCGAGAGTCCTTCAACGAAGAAATTTAAAGGCTAAGAAAGAGGAATTGAGGGCAGCTATCGGTGAGAATTTTAGGTTGTTTAAATTAACTAGTTGGATTACTGATGTTGAAATTTAGGATTTTTTTACGTTTCTATGAGGAAAAAACTCAAATTTTCATTTTAGATTCGGTTATAAATTGTGAACTCTAGTTGGTGGTGAATTTGGTTCTATTTTTGGAAATTTTTTATTAAAGCTGTTAATTTTCGCACGAAAAGGAACTGGTTGTACTCTAGAATATTTTGGTTGGTTAGAGTTTTGTTGAGGGAATTGGAAAATTTTTGGAGAAAATAGAAGTTCTGATTGTCTAGTTTGAAAAAGTTTTTCCAAAAATCAACCGTGGAAACAAAAGTACTTGCTGCGGAAGCGTACACATTCGCAAAGACAAGGTTTCTATAGAAGAAACACAAAAATGAAAGATTTTGTTTGCTCGTGTCTACTGTGGAAGTGTAGGCTTCCAAAAGAATGGATGTAATACCCCGGGTTTTCATAGTTCGAAGCATAAGATCTAAGTGATGATTATTGAGGATTTATGGGATGATTGTAGTGTAGAGTTGTGATTTATGGTTTTTGGTTATTGGAAGGGTGATTTTTCTAAGTGTTAGAAGGGATAGCAAGGGAGTGGTTGATCATAGGTATGGTTTGATCGACCACTAAGTGTGTAAAAGGTTGGGGCAATTGATCAAGTTCGATGTTGGTCGATCGTCAATGTTACAAATCGATATAGAGAGCAAGAATTTTCAGAACGGTAGATCAGCTAAAGGGCAATGATCGAATGGCTCCAAAGAAAAATCTATACAGAGTGTAGCCATTTTAGGAGCGATCAATCAGCTGAAGGGGATGATCGATCAGGTTCAAAGCAAATTTTATACAGATAGCCACCATTTTGGAAGCAGTTAATCGTCCACTAGATGGTGATCGATCGATATTTTCCAGAACTATAAAGAAATGTGATTTACAGTCAATCAAGGCAGGATTGGCGGTCGATCGTGGTTATGGCAGATTGTGTAATACCCCGATATTTTAATCATCGGGATATTAAAGGGCGTATTAGGAGCGTTAGGCCTACAAGTATTTTAGTGATAAGAAATAAATTGGATTTAAATTGCTAAATTAAATCAATTGAGGGGTAAACAGACTGGATTTAGCTTAATTAATTAAGTGGGTAAATTAATAGTGGGTAAATTAATAAAGGGGATTAAGTAATTGAAAGGACTAAACCGGTTCAGCATGAACCGAACCGGTTCAGCTCATTAAAACATAAAATGGCCAAGCCATTATGTATTCATTTGTTGTTCACGGACCAGAACAAGAAAGGGAGGGAGACAAGGGAGGAAGGGAGAGACGAGGGAGAGAGATCGGGACGAGGAGTGCGCCGGCGAGCGAATGGGACCGGCGACGAAGGAATGACGTCCAGGCGCGGCGTGGAGCGGCGAGCTAGCAATAGGACGACGGCAATTTAGGGCTCACGATTTCAGGACTTCCACTGTGGCATTTTTCGAGGGTAATTCAAGGGTGCTCGGAGCTCGGCGTTCTACTGGATGTAGGGGCAGCGTTCTACGGGATGCAGGGGTGGCGATTTCGGCGTTTGTTGCCTCGGGCAGGCGTAGCTCGCAGTTCTCATGGGTTGCTAGTGAGTTCCTCTCCATTTTTCTCTATCTTTGAATTTTATTGGGTGATTTTTAGTCTCTATGAGTGTTCATTTCCTTGGTTAGGTGGTAACTATTGTGGAAATCTTGGATGAATGAGTTGAAAATTGCTCTGTATAGCATGAACACCCACTATTGATTTCTTCTGCATGGTTAGTGTGAGTTTGAATACTCTCTGTTGATGGCTTCTACATGGTTAGTGTTGGAAAGGTTGGTTGGTTAATAATCTGTGGGTTGGTTAATAATATGTTGAGTGTATGCTTGGTGATCTGTTAGTACGAGTTTTCCAAGTTGTAATGTTGATTATGCACTCTAATTGGTTGGAAGTTTAAAAAGGATAATTGTGTGTGTTGGGTTTTATACTCCATGTGTTGTTGTGAGTATTACGTTTAATTTATTATTGAATTTCAAATATGTTAGATAGGAACTCTGAATATTGAAATATATGGAAATGCTACGTTTGGATTGTGTTATGCACTTGATCATTAATGGCTGAATAATTCTTTGGATGTTATTGCTCTGTAGTTACGTAGTGTGAGTTGTGTTTTGTGATTTTTACAAACTAATAATGAGTTGAGACTTTTAATTGATTATTGAAATTGGACTCCCTGTATGAATGACTATATTGAGATCTAAGGAAAGTGCTATGTGAAGCTTATCTGTGAATTATTGAATGTTCTTAATTTGCAAGTTAGTTATAGCTTAATGTTTGCTGTATTTTTGCAATGGAACGTGAATATGCTAGAATTGGTTAATTAATCGTTTACGTTGGATGATCTACTAGTCTAATGTTTATGTTGGTTAATATCCAGTATAATGTATTGTGGGAATACTATGAGAATTAAGTGAGTATTATGCACATTGATAAATGCTTTAAACGTTTGGACAATTCAACTATTGTTTTGCTAAGATGAAATATAATCAAATGCGTTGGTTGTTGTTGTTGGCTATTACGGTGGTCTTGATTTAGTTTATGGATAATATTCTCTGTTTGACAATACTATTGCTGGATTGGATTAATATATTCTAAATATCAAAAACTAAGTAGCACATTGATTAATAGTTGATGTCGTTGGTGTCATACCCTTCTTGGGTATTAGTATCGGTCATTGACTTTGTTTGGGCACTTATTGTGTGGGTGTTGTTAGATATAAAGAAGAAGAGAAGAAGAATAACAACTAACTGCTATTGCACATTAAAGCTTCGAGGTAAGAACTTGGGTGTGTCTTGGCCAGGTGGAGGCCCTACACCGCAAGTGAGTGCGTGAGTGTGTCTCGGATTGATAGTGTAAAATGATAGATTTATATGTTACTCTGTGATATCTCATCTGTTGATGCCTTGGTTGTCTCTGCATTGTTAGTTTACATGTTTTTCTCTGCTAGATGGATTGTGTGTTAGTTCTTTGGATTGTTATTGATAGGTGCCCAGTGTATTCTCTATGCTTGAATATTCCTTGTTGTTATGCATATAAGTTTCTATGCTTTAGTTTTCTATGATATTCCTATGTGCAGGTTGTTGTAGTGTGATTCCTTGGTTGTGCCTTATTGTTAGCCTAAACGTTTAGTTGTGCTTTAGCTCATGTGATATGTCCATCATTTTTAGCTTTATTGCTTTGTGGTGTTAGCTCTCTGTTAGTTTTGTTGTTAGTTGTTAGTTGCTTTGTTGGTAGCTCCGCTTGCATTAGTAGTTTGGTTGCCTTGTAGATATAAAATTGGTTGGTGATCAGCCTATGAATTGACTAATTTAGCATGTTGAGATTAACTTAATTAATAAGCATGTACTTGTATAAACATGTTAATTAATATCTTAACTAATTTACTAGTTATTGATTAAATTGTTAAAAGTTGTGAATCAATCCCTTAGTGTTGTAATTAACCAACATTCCAAGCATGTAATCAATTTAGTGTGTCTCTTTATTATCAGTTAGTGTTAGCCTATATGATTTTCTATATGTTCTCTATTGATGTGTTGCTCTGCATAATTCTTGTTGTGAATAAATTCCTTGACCATGCTATCTAAATTGATTGATTATAACTAGTGTAAATCACAAACTCCCGAGTATGTTAATCAATCAAACATGTAAACGATTTAATTAATATAAGCGTGTAAGTGAATGTAGGGTATAAACTTTTCAAGCGTGTTATCGTTTTTTAATCTTGTTGTGCATTGTATGTCCATTATGGTTGTCATATGAATTCTCTTCTGTATGTTGTATGTACTTTTAGTCTTAAGCATCATGACGATAGAAACAATTAGGAACACCATCACGGGGTGGCCACACGCCTTGAGTGAGGAAAAACATTAATCTTTCCCTTATCGGGATTACAAGACTAATTAACATAATTAATTAGAAATCATAGGATTCCTCAAACTCCATGCTCCACGTACGAGCTATTCCTAAAACACATACTATTCCTAAAATACGTAATTAAATTAGTGGCTTGGGGCGGACTCATTCCAAATAATTCGAGTGGCATCTCATATGCATAAACCCATTTTCTTACTGGCCCTTTAGGCTCACGTCTTACTTGCGGTATAGGTACACATGACACGCAGAAATCTTCGAGCAACTGAAGAACCAATGGATGAGGGATTTGCACCTACGAGCTTGTGGTTGGCCAGATGAGAAGTGAGAGATAATTAAATTGTAATGTAATTAAATTTTTAAATTATAATTAAGTTTCTTTTCATAAATTATAATTTAAATGTTTAGTTTATTTTGCTTTAAATTATTACGCTTCCGCAAATGTTTTTATTTTTGAAATGTTTTACTTCTGAAATATTTTAAAGTGTTCCTAACGGCTCGGCGTGCACTCTGATATGTTTTCCTTAAATTTTAACGCATTTTCAAATGTATGAAAATCTGGGTCGTTACAGGTTGTAACTTGAGATTTCGCGGTTGATCACATGAAGAGGGTGATCGACGGAGATACCAAGAATCACTTGGAGAAATGGCCAACTGTCGTTTGGAAAACCGAAGTGGCGCCTGGAATGTGAAATGTCATGACTTACCATCTCTCCATAAAACATTTATAGACATGATAGAAGGAAATTAGGTAGAGGAAAACACAAAAAGCCTTCTTGAGTTCTCTCAAGGTGACTCCTACTTTTCTTGGTTCTCTAGAGTATATGATGGTGTTGTTGTGCAATTGTGTGGAAGAAACTTCAGCAAGAAAGGATTTTGCAAAGAAAAGTAGGAGATATATTGGTTAATTGTGAATTGAATTCTCTGCTCTTCATTTGGTTTCGATCTGATGTGAGAAATATGATTCTATTGGTTTAGTTTGTTGAGAAGCATTGTTCCGGTGATGTATTTTGGTTCTATCAATTATTGCTTTGATATTGGGAATTATGTTGTTGAGAAGTAATGCTCCAGAGATGTGGGTTAATATCAGTTGTTGCCTTAATATTGAGAATCATGTTGTTGGATTGAAATTTTGTTTCTACTGATTATAGTACTAATGAAATTGGTTTAGGACAAGGATAAATTATCTCTGTTGATATACTATTTTGACAAACTGTTAGTGGATATGGTTTTGTCAATTTTAGCTTACTGGATATTGTGAAAGATTCATGCTCGAATAGTTAAGTTTCTTAAGCTTTATCAAGTGGGTTTTAATTCCTATTTTCGTTAATGCAATGTTGGATAGTATTGAGGACTCATGCTTCATTAAGTGGGGTACGGTTAAAATGGAAGGAAAATATGATATGTGCCAAACTTGCTAAGGACCTAAGGTAAGTGATAGATGCTTGTCTTTTCCCCTTAAGGGCTACATCACAAGAAGTAGGATTTGAATATTTGAATGTAAAAGTTTTTGTAATAATATTTGAATTGTAAAATAAAAAGAGTTTTATTATTTAAATTGCAAAGTTTTCCGCTATATAATGTTTTAATTTAGAAAATGTGTTTGAAATTATAATGTTTTAAAGAGATATGAAAAACTAGATGTTACAACGCATGAGCAAATACATTTGTGAGTTTATGCAGATGAAACATGTCTGCGGAAGCCTCACTGCGGGAGCAAATGCATCAGTTGGTTTATGCGGATGACACGTATTCGTAGAACTCGCTCCCGTGGGAGTGCTTGCTTCCGTGGAAGCGAACATTTCTGCGGGTGCAAATCGAGAAGAACGACATTCAGGAGCAGATGTCCTGACCAAAATCCACAGTCGATCGAGTTTTTTAAAAGCATGAAGAACAACGTCTGAACCAAACTTTAAAAACTTGGATATTTTTTAAGATTTTTCCGTGAATTTCCCAAGTTGGTTCATATCCCCGTTATGGATTCTAACAAATTTTTAAAAGATTTTAAGTAGTGAATTAATTTGTATATATAATTTTTGATGAGTCTAACTAATTAACAAGGGATTTGGACCATTTGGATTTCTATTCAATTGAGTGTCGTTTGGCTATTGGTAGGTCATTTGAGGTAAGGGTTTATTTTATGTCTAGCATCACCTTATTTTTAAAATAATTATTTTAAGACTTGTTCTCATATAAAATGATGAATCTGTTTATAACCATCATTTCTTTATATTATATGTACAATTTTCACTGGACATGCTTATTTCGAGCATGGACATTATTTTTTGTACACATATTCTACCGTTGGAGGATGTGTTTTTTTGTGTTAACTAGAGTAATGGGGCAACGGACTGTAACGTGTCCCAAGGTGCAAAACCCTAAACTTGATTAGGGTGTTATTTCATGACTTTAGCGATCACCGAGTATCTCCTTTATTTTATATGTCTATAACATAGTGTGTCGGAGTCTGCGAGTGACTCCATTTTCACTGAGATTCTGTGGGGCCTATTTCATGTATATACCATACTATAGTGGAACGTTTGCTACATTTGCCCTACTAATCGATTTTACTCAGTTTTAAAAGTTTTCTTCCTAGCATGTTCATTTATTGCTAATAAATATTATAATTGTTGAATATAAAATTTTACTCCTATTCAGTTTAGTTAACTCACCCAAACGACATTCTCTTCAGATGTAAATTGAGAAGATCCATAGTTGCCATCACAAGATTGAGCTGACATTTATTTTGCTATTTCAGCATTTTTATTTTGAGATTTTTGTGAAGTTGGAACTCCTGTGTTAAAACCCTCTATTAATTTCCTTTAAATTTGAAACGTTATTTCAGACATATATATCACTTTATTCGATATCAATATTGAACCTTTAGTTTAACTCAATTTGTAACGACCCATTTTGAATTCTTTCTTTTTTATTAGTCATATAAAATTTTTCTTTTCATTTAATTTAAAATGTATGAGAGGAATCTAAATAAGAGTTAATAAAGTGGAAACTATTAATAAATTCAAAACATAGTTTTAAACATTTTAAACAAGAGTCCATTATTTAAACAAAACATTTATTGTCTTTCAAGACTATTTCAAAACACCAGTTTTTCTTTCCTGTGAGTCATATCCTCTTATGTCAAATCAGTTGGGTAACCCAAATGCTGATCATGAACCACTCCCTCCTCTAGTACATAGCACGTACCATGTACATCATCTACACCACAAGCAAACTGTGAACGTAATGATTTGCAAGAAGTAAGATGCAGTATGATGCATGCACATGTCTAATTATGTTAGAAATGAATCCACTCAATCTGTCTTTTACTCATAGCCATATATCATTAACTCATACATTAAGTTGGGACATTGGGGATATTTTTCACAAGGAGAATAGTTCCTGGTCGAAAACTAACTCTCAGGAGACAGGCTCTCACATCCCGATGAGGGAAGGATTTAATCTTGAGTCTCCCGGTTAGAATCCAAACTACCTCCCCAACCCCCAATGCCCATTACATTCATTTAGTCTGGTCTTTCCCATGCAATGCTCTCCCGTGCAATACCAGTCCATATATGGCATTCCTAAGTGTTTCTATCCATGATGCATATCAATACGATGCAAGATTAATCACAACATTATATCAATATCATATAGGGCAATGAATACAATAAGTTCAACAAGCATCGGACATTATAATTAGCAAACAAGGAATGTCTCATTATTTTACACTTTTCATTTAGTTTAATCTACTATTTACAAGAACCACAATTATAGCATTTTATCTCCATTACGCATTGCACAGGGATTTCAAGACAATTTCACAACCACAGTTTTACCCATTTCTAGAGACATATTACTCCAAATCAAATAAAGAAATTAACACTCATATTAACAAATTAATAGCAACTAATAAAAGAGTAGCAACTAAATAATATGGACTTTAACTAGGTAGAGCTATGCAACTAATAAAGGGAATTAAACTAAACGGTTAACAACAAAAAGTTAAACTAACCCAAGGCAGAGCATCACAATTAACCAACAAGATTTAAATATTATTTCAACCTTTCTATCTATTAAACAGGCTCATTCACATTACCAGTAACCAAGTGAGTAATACACACGTATGCCAAACGGGACTACTCTTCCACAGAATAATCATTTTTCCATAGATATTACATTCATAATCCAATAGGCGCCTAATACTCATCATCAAAATAGCAGGATAGCATTAGGATAAAAAGCTTAATTCGACAATGGAAAATGGCAGAGACTTAAACTACATAGCGAGCAACGTTTAGTTCAACAGCTTAGTATTATAATCTACAAGCAAAACACGTCTTATACTTGTGGTGTAGGCCTCCACTAGCCAGGACACAAAATTACTTCTTACCTCAGTTGAAGCTCTCACGGTCAAAATCCTCTCCCCACGCCAATAGTAGTGTACATCCAGACAATCCAAGGCAACAGCTCCTTCATTGCTTCACCTTCACTCTCACACCCTCCCTGTAATAACAGAATGCTTTCCCTTTCTCTCTCTCTCTCTCTCTTTCTGCTCTCTGCAAACTCCTTCTTTCTACCTCACTCACTCTCCCTTTTCCCTCGCACTCTCTCTGTCTCTCTTATTCTCTCTGGAAAAGTTAAGCCAGAGTGCTTTTCTCCCTAAATCTCGTGTCTGTCTTACAAATGAGCTTATGGATTTCATAAAGTGCGGAGAAAGTAGAATACCACACGAAACATTTGTCTCATTGGGAAAAATAGATGTAAAGTGATCGTGTAAATTACAAAATGTTCGCTAAAGAAAACAGTTTTTCCACAAAACTTTGTGGGAGTGGATGGCATACCAGTCGACATGCACAGTCGACCAGATTAACGTGGAAATTCTCTTCCCGCAAAACAACGTGGCACCGATCGACAGGAACAGTCGATCGATCCCAAATGAATTTTGCTACCGCCCTTTCGTCTGCTGCATCAACCTATCCCAAGCCGATTTTATCTTATTTTCCAACCCTAACCTGCTCTTCTTTCTCCACATTTATCTCTTAAATAACTTAATAATCCCTCTTAACTAATCATCCTATTGCTTCTAAATTATTTCCACACTTTTGTTAATCCCATAGTATTTCTACCTTAAACTTCATCACATTATATCAAGTATACCATACACTTTTATGAGACATATATCCTTTTATAGAAGTTTTTATTCCGTAAAATCCTTATACATAGAGATTTTTATTCAAATATTATATTCTCCCCTCCTTAACAAAATTTTGTCCTCAAAATTTAGCTAACTAAATAGCTCCGAATATTTGGATTACATATCTTCTCTTCTTTCCTAAGTGGCTTCTTATGCCGAATGATTCTACCACAATGCTTTAACCAATGGAATCTACTTGTGTCGAAGCTCTTTAACTCTCGAGTCCAAAAATGAATGAGTTTTTCTTCGTAGCTTAAGTTTGTGTGAACTTCCACATTGTTAGAAGGCACCATTTGAGGTGGATCTCTGAGGTACTTTTTTAGCATAGACATGTAAAATACATTGTATACACCCTCCATATAAGCCGGTAGTTGCAATTGATATGCCTTTTTACCAATTCTTTTCATGATTATAAAGGGACTAATATATCTTAAGCTTAGCTTTCTTTTCTTCCCAAATCGCATAACTCCTTTGAAAGGTAATATTTTTAGAAAAACTAAGTCTTCTTCATTGAATTTCAAGTCCCGACAACGATGATCAACATAGCTTTTCTGGCGACTCTGAGCGGCCAGCATTCTTTGTCGGATAATAGCAACAGATTTGGCTGTTTACTGTATGATATCTAGGTCGTAAAACTTAGCTTCATCTGCCTCACTCCAATATAAAGGGGATTTGAACTTTCTGCTATGTAATGCCTCATATGGTGTCATTCCAATAGTTGTTTGGAAGCTGTTATTGTCGGTGAACTCTACCAACGGCAGCACTTTCTCCTATCCAATTTGGAATTCAAGCACACAAGCACGCAACCTATCCTCTAGTATCTGGATTGTCCGCTCGCTCTTGCCATCTATCTGTGGATGAAAGGTAGTACTGGACTTCAATTCAGTGTCCATGGCTTTATTGACACTTTTCTAGAATGCTGAGGTGAATCATGGATCACAATCAGATATAATGGAGACCTGAACACCATGCAATCGCACAATTTCTTTAACATATAGGAGTAACGACCCAATTTTTTGTAAATTCTTTGAAATGCGTGAAAATTTGAAATTTCTTTTAAAAAAAAACATATCAGAGTGCGACGCTAAATTGGACTGCTACTAACTCATTCTTTAAACTTGTTATGAAAATCCAATTAATAAAATGTAGAAGCGTTTATTTACAACATTGCGAAAGCGAAATAAATTCAATGAAATGAAGACTAAACAATTAAATACAATCGATTACAACCTCGCTCTCATTTACTTTCTCTATGCCTGACCAGCCACAAACTCGCCCGCGTGCAAATCCTTCATCCCTGCTTTATTATCTGCTTTATTATATGTTCGTCGTTTGTACCTACACCACAAGTAATACGTGAGCCTAATGGCACAGTAAGGAAAAAGGTTAAATGCTTATGACTCTCTTTAATTCTTTTTAAAATGGGGGCCACCCAAACCACTCTTTTCATTACGTTCGCTCTTTCATTCGTCCTTTACTCGTACGTCGAACGGAAGATTGGAGAACCTATATTGGGTGGTATAGTTGATCGGACTAGCCTCCTGGGTGCAGACTAGGTCCCTTTTCCGTCATGGTAGGGACTCTGCCTAGCTGCCAGACTAGATCGGACTACCCACCAGCCACCAACTCCCCATTCATTCCATTATGGACTAGCCTCCTGGGTGCATACTAGTTGTCAGGCTACTAGCCTCCTGGGTGCATACTAGTTGCCAGACTAGCCCCGATTACCCATACATTTTATCATTCATTTTATCATTCATTTTTAACATTTTTCTCACTCAATGCATGCGTGAGTACCACCCTCGGCAGCACTCCCTATTCATTTCTATTGGTATGATGCATGACCATACATTATCATCCTAACATAATGCATGATGCGTTATAACATAACATTAACTTAAATTGCACATATAAGAAAAGTAAACAACAGTTGCATTGAAAGTAAAGCAGCTGAAATTGAAGGCGCATATAAAGAATAACAGAAATTAAAAGTGCATAACAGAGAACAACACTGAATTGAAACTAGGAAAACATGCTTGAATTAGTTGAACACAATACTATTATCCTAGTCCATTTACATGCTTCCTACATTTATTATTCTAGGTGATTATTCTAATTATTTACATGCTCATAATTATCATGCTAATATCTTTCTAATTATTTACATGCTCATAATTAACATGCTAATATTATTCTATCCTAGTTCATTTCCATATTCAAGATTATAGTTAGTTGTTCTAAGTCAATTTACATGCTTGAGATTATACTTGATTATCCTAGTCAAGTTACATGCTGGGGTAATTATTAATTGAACAACTAGCAAATTGCGTATTCAAGTCTAACCCATTACCCTAGTTGAATTAATTAACATGTTAAACATACTTAAAGCTAATCTATTTCTAATTAACATACTCATCTAGCAAATTAATTGACATGCTTAAGGATTATTTACTAATTATACAACTAGTTACATAAATTAATATACTTGAACCTAGTTAATTACTCTAGTTAACTCTAGTTAGGTTAATGAACATGCTTGAGTCTAGTTAATTATTCTCGTTGATTAAACATGCTCAACTAATTAATTAACATGCTAGTCTAATTATTAACATGCTCAAATGGTTATTTTACGACTAGTTAATTAGTTAGTTGATTGAATATGTTCAAGTCTATTTAATTACTTTAATTAATTTACATGCTCTAATTAATCTCTCTAGTTAATTAGTAACTAGGTGTTCTAGTAGGATTAAAGATTTGCATGCTTATTAGTTAATCAAACATGCTTAACAAGATATTAACGTGCAGAATAAAGGGCAGCAGAGTAATATAAGCATGAGGAAATACAAGCATGATGAATAACAATAGAGATATTTAACTAAACACATAAAGAGATAGTAAGCATTCCTCATTTCACGCGTTAACCATTTATCACCCTTTAGCATCC